>BHFT01016645.1:0-73973 GCA_004320025.1 Laticauda laticaudata
TGTAGATCTTTGATCATTTCTAAGAAGTGGTATGAGTTTTGTACATATGAAGCTGCGGTTTCCCTAATGCCACCCACAAACCCAAACTATGGCTAAGATACATCGATGACACATTTGTGGAAGCCGTTGGCTGTCAGTACTTTAGTCATGATGCATAGTTCAGTCTTTATGTGTGTTTTGTCTGTTAGGCATTTGGTTCTGGCAATTAGTGTTTTGGCCACAGACCCCCATCCCCAATACCTCCAGCTCAAACAAACCCCAACCAGGCACCCAGATGAAATCTAGCTTCCTAATAAATGATAGCCGTCCATTTACTTGAAGCCAAGCAGCACTAAAGGCCTCCAATACAGGAAACACAATGTTGCCAGCCAATCAAGACCAAAAAAAAGCTACAAAACAGACAGAAGATATTAGNACACAATGTTGCCAGCCAATCAAGACCAAAAAAAAGCTACAAAACAGACAGAAGATATTAGAAACACCAATCAAGCAGAACACAGCAAACTCCAATAAACAGAGACCAAGACTCCCAACCAATCAGGATGAAGAAAAAACCATTCTGGCACAGCAGTTGGCTATCATCAAATTTAAAACAGAAACAGCTGTGAAAATCTGACTCACAAATGAATACAATTCAGAAGCCTGATGATGGCAACAACTTTAAAAGCACAACTATAATGGTGTGGGAAAATTCCTGAACAAAGCTGAACAGCATACATGTAAGTACCCACGAAAACTGAAGAATATATATATATATATATATATATACACACATACACACACACATACACACACACATACACACACACATACACACACACATATATATATATGAATTATATATGAATAATGCTATTATGAGTCCTTTCTTTAGAGGATTAAAAACAGGGGAATGGAAATGAATTAAAATATATAGATAAACTTTGGCAAAGGGGAAAGGAAGAAAAAATATGATTATTGATGATTATGAGTAAGGTGAAGATAAAATGAGATATATTAAGAAGTTATCTTAGCGATTTACTGGGGGGGATACTTTAAAATACATTTTAAAATATACAGTTGATTATTTAATGGATATTAGAAGTGTACAATAAGATTATTTTGTTATGATTAAAGTAGGAGAATGAAAAATACCATGTGGATCCTAAATATATTGGCTTTATTTTACTTTTACTATTTTTAGATTGTTTATTATGTATTGACTTAGAGAAAATGGATGAAAATAAAAGGATAATAATGTTGTGTAATGTAAAATAAAATAGGTGGTAAGCTGAAAATGGAAATAATCGGGGATAAAGAATTGAAAACCTATGTGTGGATGAAATGATATTAATATTGAATGAATGACTTGAAATATGAAATGCAAATTTATTTAAAGATGAGTGAAATGGATGATATGATATTATTTTATATAAGATTAATGGAAATGAATGTTTGGCTATTGTACAAGTGTTATAATCCGGAATCATGTTGCCCATGTGAAGAGGTGTAAAAATTAAAAAAATTAAAAACTTTTTATGTATAAAAAAAGAATCTTTAATCAGTATGAAAAATTTCTGAGAAAATAAGTCTAAAAGACTGCATTGTCATGTGTTTTTTTATATAAAGAATGATTTGATAGCTTTTAGAGAAGAATATAACAACTAGCATTTTTTTCTGCATAACCTTTTACAGAGTATCATGGAGATACTCCAAGCTTTTAGAAATGAACCCTAACTGCAGAACTTAATGCCAGGATTTGGGATCCAACCTGATCAAAACAAAATGTAACAGCAGATATAAAAGCTGCTGAAGAATATGATGTAAAAATGTACATAAAATTAAAAGTCAAAACATTTGAAGAGGTGACAATGACTTCATGAGAGGCTACTGGGTTTCACTGAGTTAAGCATATTTTCCAGACATGAGAGGACTTCAAAGTCAAACTTTTCCCATTCTGACTGATTTTTTAAAAAATAAACTTATTATAGACTATAACTTAATCTTTTCAGCTCAAGATGTTTGATGAGAACAATGATGGAAAGCTGGAACTGACAGAAATGGCCCGGTAAGAGAAAAAAAAAGTAGAAAATTTCATCAATTGGTTGTGGAACATGACACAATGCAGGCGGGTAAAGGGAATGCTGGTAATTAGTGCAAAGCCAATGCTATACAGTAGGATGTATTGGACTCGTTCCTCCAAGGATAAACTTAGTTCATCCTTGGGTGGAAAAAGTCAACCCAAGCAAGCAATTGTCCAAATGTCTACATGCGCTGTTTTTTGACATTGGGAAGCAAATGAGGGTTTCCAAGAAACATTAGCACTTCTAAGCCCAGCTAGCAATATCCTCTTCTACTGCCAACAATTTGTTTGTTTCTTTGTATCCCTTTATTATTATTATAAATAAGGCAGTGAACATTTCCAACACACCTTTCTCCTCCTATTGCCCCCGCAACCATCCTGGGTGGTGAGTTGCGGAGAGTGTGATTCGCCCAAGGTCACCTACTTACCTAATTCCAGGCTGCAAATAAATACACTTTTTTCAAAAATGTCTTCTCAAAGAGTGTCTACAAAACACAGGAAGTTTCAGCTCATTTGACTTTCTCAGCATCTGTTAATCTTTAAAGAGAGTGAAATGCATGCGTGCAAAGTGTTTTGAAGCCAAAGTATTTTGACCTAGAGTTTCAATTTGAAATGCTCAATTTTAAGTTCAACCAGCTGTTCACTGAAGAAGTAGTGTGAGTGGGAAATAATTTCCAGTGGAAAACACCTGCAATGAAACATTAATGTTTTCCACTTGAAATAACTCTTAACAAACTTCTGTTTCAAGCTGAAAGCATTCCAAAATTGAAATGATTTGCTTCCTCTGTTCTCTGCTTCTTTATTTACTGTGGAATTGTTCTAAATTCCTCTTGTTTGCTTCCAAGGTTATTGCCAGTACAGGAAAACTTTCTCCTTAAGTTTCAGGTATGCCTGTTTAAAAGTGTTTTTTATTTTCATATACTGAAATCTTGATTTGTTTCTGTTCTAATATTTGCCCTTCTTTTGAATATTAGGGTATTAAAATGTGTGGAAAGGAATTTAATAAAGTTTTCGATACATTTGATTCAGTAAGTAGAATTCTTTTTTGAAAAACATCTGTGGATCAAAGTTTTCAATGTATTTCTAAGCTGCAACAAGTCAATGAAAGCAGCAGGAATGAATAATAGGAAAACTCAAGTACTGTTTTTTTCTTTTCAGGATGGGAATGGCTACATAGATGAACAGGAATTAGATGCTTTGCTAAAAGATCTCTGTGAAAAGAATAAAAAGGTAATTCTAAGATTTCCATTTAAACTGTACTTAATGGGCCTTTTTCTCTTCCCAAGTCTAGACAGTTCAAGACGTTCTTTTGAAATGCTCTATGTTTAGAATTCTGGATACAAAAGGAATGAATCCTATATGTAATATCAGGTAGCTCAGTTTACTCCTACATTAATCTATTCACGTCACTGGTTTAGTAAAACAGCCGCCATTTCTCTTAGATGTGTCCCCAGGCTGGAAGTGTAGTAGGTGTCTTCCTTTTTTGAACTCGGTATCTATTAACAATGAATTGAAAAGGACCACACAATGCTCTGGCTTAACAAAGACAAAAATAGCTGCTCTTTTCTCAAACCCCTTTCCACTGTTTTCTTTCAAGCAGTCCTCAGGAAGCAGCAATTAACATATTCCCTTAGAGACCATAAATGTCAAACAAGCAGTCCATATCTAGCAACACTGTTGGTAGTTAATTCATAGTAAAATGGCAGGGAACATGCACTTAAGTGAAAAAAGAATGGAAACACAGTTGTTGATATGGTACAATGTCACTCCTGGGGCAGGGTTCATGTAGGTTGCTAAGGTGAAGTTTAGCATCCCAGTCAATAGGCTGTAAATGGCTTCCCAAAAACAAATTTGAAAATGTGTGCATGAAGCCTTATTAGGTTTAATACAATGTTTTGATTTGATTGTCCCAGCCCAGAAATTCAACCTTTCCATTTGGTGGCACCACATCACTGGCTGAGCCCACTATGAGAGACAAATAAATAATCAAATACATAAATAAATAATCCTCACCTGGCAAAGGACTATTATGCTATTCAGTAGGCTTTTTTAGCTGTTGAAAGTTTTTAATAACCCAGTTAACTGGGTTCTGCAAGTAGTCCTCAACTAACAACCACAATTGAGCCCAACTTTTATGTTGTTAAGTGAAAAATTTGTTAAATGAATTTTGCCCCGTCTTGCAACTTTTTTGCCATGTTTATGAAGTGAATCACTGCAGTTGTTAAATTAGTAACACTGTTGTTAGGTGGATTTGGCTAAATATGACTTAGTTGTCAAGCATCCGAATGTAAATCACATAACCATGGGATGCTACAGTGGTCATGAGTGTGAAAAATGGTCATAAGTCATTTTTTTCAGTGCCATTGTAACTTTGGTCATAAAACAAAAGTGATATGGCGTGTCAAATTATTTTAACTTTCAAACATTAGGGGTGTTTAAAAGTTGTGATTTGCCTTGGGGATGGTAAAGGTATTTTGATTACTTTAATATCATTTAGATGTGCCTGGTAAGCAATGACATAAATACGTAACTTTTTAACATTTTGTTTGTTTCATTTGTAAGTTAAGGACTATCTGCTTATTGCACTAAAGCAGGGGTTATAATCTGCAACAGTTGAATTCATAACAACTGCAAAAACAAACAAACAGTAGTTTAGCACAACACATGCACACAATCCCAGAAATGCATGTTTCTCACACTGGCAAACATTTCTCAACCGACTCCTTTCAAACAGCTTTGAATTAACAACTGCTTCCCTTCCCAATCACTCCAGTGTAAATGTGAGAAATGCAATTCAATACTACTGGAGGATGTCAAGTTGAGAGGAATGATATCTAGTGGCTTTAAAATACGTTTTCTTTTTTTAAAAACAGGAATTAGATATCAATAACCTTGCAACCTACAAGAAGAACATTATGGCCTTGTCTGATGGAGGAAAACTTTACAGAACGGAACTTGCTCTCATCCTCTGCACTGGGGAAAATTAAAAGTCCGTCTCTCATTTCCATTCCAACTAGTAATATATTGTTATCTTTAAAAAAAAACAAAAAAACAAAAACAGTATTAACTGTGCATTATAAGAGTAGGCTTTATTTCTTTTATATTTTGTAAATTGAAAATTGCATACAGATAATTAGCCATGTTATGCGGCACATTCTTTTCAGCTTGTTTCTACTGTGTTCGTAATGTACAGCTTTTGTATCTAAAGAGGATGTCTTAAATTACCCTGGGCCAGTCTGCCAATGCATTTACCAATAGCTTTGTTTCTATGAGACATGGGAGAAAGTTTTAAGAGCGCAGCTGAGATTGGTATTAGCTAAGTCTCCATTAAGCAAATAGGTTTTCAAACAATGTCAGAAAGAAACACACATTCAAAATCAGTTTAGGATGATGATGGATTTCTTCTTTTACTTTTTCTTTCTTGTAAAAGAATGTAGGCGGCTGTTGGGATCCACCAGAATTGTTTGGCGGCATCATCTTCTAGAAAGTGTTGGTCAGCCTTTTTGTCAAGTGTACTATTTGTCAATCAGTCCAAAAAGACTAATCATCTTTTTCTAGGACATGGATGTCAAACTTGTGGCAACATGCTGCCGTCACGTGACTTTTTTTACCCTTCTTGGAGCTGGTGCAGGCATGGCCTGTGCGTGATGCATCCAGCCCACAAGCTGCCAGTTTGACACCCATGTTCTAGGAAATATCCCATATCTAAATATACCTGAAACCACTGAGAAATGTTTTGATGTAATGAAGTTCATTATTAGCAAACCAGTTTCAGTCGAGAAAGGATTTGGGCATAGAAACATCAGCAGTGCATTCATTTACTATGATCAAGTCAACTTCCAATATATTATAAATGTCTTGCTCTTCAGCTTCCTTAAACTCATTACCAAGGTCAACAGAGGCTCTGGATGTGAAGGTGCTGAACTTCCTGAGTTGTTAAGCTTCCTTGTTGCCTGGCAAGAACAACATTGTATTCTTACTGGAAAAATGGCATACTTCTAATCAGTTAAAAATCAACACACCAACTTGCCTCATATTTTACTTTCAAACTTTAGCATTTGTAAATGCTGTTATGTCAGAGAATGTCAGTCCATTTTTCTAAAACTATTTCCGCATTTTGCATAACATAATTCTTTCAAACTGCTGTTTTACATCATTCTGTGTAATCTATAATTAAATTTAATATGCTAATATACTAATACACAATTTGTTTGATATTCTGTTCTATCACAGATAATAAAAGCTACACAATCACACAGATCAATTAACAACCCAGCTAATTTTCCAAATCTAGAAAATCCTCTAATTTCAACAACAGTCAATTTATCTCCTAATTTTTAAAAGTGGTTGAAGCATATTCAGTGCAGATAAAATTAAATATTGTTTATCAAATCGTTGTACATTCATTTAATGGGTTTTGGGAAACCGTATTTCACTGGGCTGAAATTTATTCCCTGCATCCAATCAGAACTACATAACTTTCAAACAAATGTGATAATATTCCCAAGTCTGTATTAATGTTGATTTAACTTGTGATGCATCTACTGTATGCTTTCTTGATCAATCTTCCTTTAAATGTATTTTTCAGAGTTATTTAATATAGTTTTCAGAGTTATTTAAAATTATATTTTCAGTTATAATTTTCAGTTATTTAACATAGGACTGCATTTTTTCCTACCATATGACTAGTACATTTCACCGATACAAATGAGATCCAATTAGCAAGTGCTCATATGGTTTTTTTAAAAATGTGTACTACCTTTATGAGTGTTTCTTCATCAGAAAGGTTACTACATCAAGGTTACTGCTTAATCAGGTCAGAAGGCTCTTGTCTTAATTCTACTTCAAGTATTAACCATTTAAACAATGGTTATTGTTGTATGGGCTGTTGCACCTTCAAAAGATTTGTATACTATTTCAGCAGTAGGCAGCTTCATATAGTTATGGGGCTGTTTAATTATTAGCATTTAGGAATACCGTGAAGAGATAAAGGTACAGTGAAATCATTTAGCTAATTTGAAATTATACAAGGCATCAGTTAAGTCATTTGATATATAATTATAGCTTTTGAAAAAGCTTGTCTTACAGGATATTCCTTTTATTTACCATGGTAGATATTTATTCATACAGGATTAATACTCCTATTGATCAAAATATCAATCTTAAGTGACTCAAATATTACTCAAGATGAGTCTATAATTAAGCATTTAAATATACATGCCCTAATTTTTGTTATTACTGTGTGGCTACAAAGCCCACTGGCATTTAATAAGAGCAGTGCTGTCAATCTTCAGAAATTAGGCCAATGAATATTAATTACCAATTCATATTAGTATATTTTATTATAAATTAAAGAACAAGGGCGTATGATATATTTTGCTGGATGTTTCCTCCCAACTCTTTACATGAAAGAAAACCTTTATTCTATGAAGGGGATCAGCTCAACATGGAGTTGAAAATGTAAAGGTAACAGTGATACATTGTATACCAGATTTGCTATCATCATCTCTCTAGCCTTTTTCAACTGTTTTGCTTTTCTTGGGTGTCAAATGAAAACATTATCATATTTATAAAAGAAAATAAATTATGTTCTTAAGAATGATCCCAGCACCATTAGTTTTCCTTTATGTCAACGTTGTCTAAGGAAAACACTACAACTTAATGATAGAAGTCATTTTCAAACAAATTTTCAAAATCTATATAGGGCATTAGCAGGTAGGGCTAAGAAAGAATCCTGACTGAAACCTGGACACCTGTTTAGAATGAAGGAGATACATCGATGGTCTTTAAACATTTTTTATCTCTATTTCTGGCCATGATGACAACAAGAAAGCAAAACTGCCATATGACAACACAAGAAAGGCCACATTTCTCTTATTTAGACAGTGCCAAGGTAGACAAAACAAGTCTGCTTGGAGGCTGGATTTTCCCATATTTGGATTACAGAATTGATCTTTCTGGCTTTATGCAATGTAGGCTTATTAAATCATGACACCCCACCCCCCAATCAAGTAGATTAGCACAAGTCAGTAAACAATAGCAATCCGACTAAAGAGAATGTAAAAATGCCACCCCCAACTGACCTTAAGAACGTGGTCCAAATTCAAGCAGTGTTTAATAGTTTCAGATTTCTTTTACGGATTATTAAGTGTCAATTATTGAGAACTGAATCTTGTCTCACCTGCCCAACCAAGTTCTGTTCTTAGAAGTCTTTGACAAAATTAGAATTCAGCAGTTATGCATTAAGCAGACACCCAAGAACACATCAGATTTCAGGGGCATCCAGTTTATCCCCATGTCCTAAATGCCAAACTGGAATGAAGGGAACTGTCACTCCTATAACTTCCAAAAAGGTGATCATATTGTTTCTGACAACATTTGCATTTTTTTTCCAGTTCAAGGATGCATTCCAATAACTGTCAGCATAAAAAAACCCGGAACGGCATCAACTCAAGATGCCATGTGAATTTAATTCATTGCATCAGTGATGTCTGCTGGTGGTTTCAAATGAAGGAATATGTGATACCAACTGTCAAATATTTTCAGGCTTTTATAACCAGAATATTGTGTTATGGTTCCCTCTAGTGGACACTGCTCCTTACAATATTGTCAACATAAGATGAAGAATATGATTAGAAGTTTCAATTTCTATACTAAAGTATTCAGATTTAATCTCTGCCTCTTCTTCAATCCCTTTATTATGGCACAATTTCTCCTAGACTGTAGCATGTTGTTTCCTATAGCCCAAGCAAACACATCTTTATTTTTTTCATCGTAGAAAGTATGTTTTACAGTGTATGTTTTTAAAATATTTTCTTACCAATCCTATAGCTGCAGTAATTTTATATATTATCATTGTAATTCAAATGTAGTTCCTTCGGAATTATGGATACCTGTCTGATTTTCACTTAATATGAATGTAGACTGAAAAGATAGTGCCCTATTTCACAAGCCTAATATTAAATGGTAATATTTGTTATACCAAACTGCCCAACACAGAGGCAATTCCCATCTTCAGATTCTAGACTATTTAAACAAACGAGAATTTCCCTTGTTATTCAAGATAGACTACTAACCATAAACAATAATACAGTCTTCAACTTACGACTGTTCTTTTAACAATGTTTCAAAGTTATAATGGCTTTGGAAGCAAGTGATGGCCTATACTCAGACTTACAATTGTTGTACCACTCCTGCAATCACATGACTGCACTACAGGCATTTATGACCAGTTGCACCATCCTGTAGTCCTGTGAACAAGATTTGCAACTGTTTTTGACGATTTCTAGCAAAATAAAAAACAAAACAAAAAAACCCACCAACCCGTTGGGAAAACTGGATTTGTTTAACAACAAGAGGATTAGTTTAATGCCTGTCTAAGTTGTCATAAAATCCTATCCAGCTTGACTTACAACCTCGACAACTTATAATAGAAATTCTGGACCCAATTGTGGTTAAGTCGAGGACTTCTCGTACACAAAAAGAAACATTTAATAATTTGTTTATGTCTGTTAAAATATTGCCTACAAAGAATGCAACATTGGATTTTGTGAATGTAAAATGGATACACATGGACATACAGATAATTATCAGCCGTGGCCATTTTATTGCTAGAATACAGAAAATTTTAGAAAGCAGCTATATAAAAAGTCACATAAAAATGTATGTTATGAGCCTTTTGTTTTTCGTATCATTTGTTCCATTATATTCCACTGGTCATTGGTGACCTAGCATAGAAAAGAAAACACTTTAGTTGAGATGCTGATTTTTTTAACTATCATCATGTAGTGTGTTGATATAATGGCATGACCTTGCCAGGGATAATGTTCTTAAATTGCATTCAGTTTTCCAAGTGAAATCAATGGGACTTAAGCTTAGTACTCAAATCAAAAGTATATAGTAATACATTAAAATTTTAAGAGGAAAAATAACTCTTAAAAGTGATGGATAGAGGCGGCAATAACCTTATAAGGCCTGGATGTTTTTTTTTTTTACCAAGCATCCAAAGCTGACATCGGGAGGAAAAAGAGAAATATGATGGAAAGTATTGCAGAATGGAGGGCAGGATTAACTGATTAGAACACCTGATAGGAGTTTTCCATTTTGAAGCCTTTTGTTACAGTTTTCCTTGTAAATTATTACCTTACGTAATTCATTGAATTCTCCAGCCATAGACACGTATTCACCACCATCCATTCTAATGACCTGTAAGATTGACGCAGAGGTTGTTTAATTACGGTATTCAAATTATCAGCTGAATTAGTTTACTTCAGTAGAACTTTTGTACAAGAAGTTCTCAACTTCTGTGACTTACTGAACTGTACTAAATTTGCCCATAAAGCATTCTTTCCACTAGCCATAGGTAATTTCTAAAAAGTTAAAGAGTGATTCATAAAGCATTCTCTTCAAGCCCACCGAGCTCCGTAAAAATGCTGCAATTAAACGCCTTCAAGGAATCAGGTGACACTTGTGCATAATTACACTTTTCTAACAGCAGCAGTGAGCTTCGTGCACTCAGGATCAACTTACTGCTCCATTAACCCAATTCGCATAATCACTACAGAGGTAGGTGGCAAGGTTGGCGATCTCTTCCACAGTTCCCAGGCGACCACAAGGAATTCTCTGGATCATTTCTTTCTCAAAGATCCCTGTGGGGTCCAGGCGGCTGAAGGCTCCCTGGGAAAAAAAAAAACAGGGAAAAAATTGATTGTTGTAGCAAAAAGATTCATGGCTTGCAAAAAAAAAAAAGGAAAATAAAAAATCACAAGGAAGCACTGCTCCACTCCAAAGTATTCCCATTTCTAAAAGGTGACTCACAATTACAGGAACTCCTTGAGTTACAACACACTGATAGTTGTAAATCAGGTTACACTTCTGAGCGACCCGATTTTACAACTTTCTTGTGGTCTTTTTGTGGCCTTTGTGGTTCATCAAATTCGCAATTGTTAAGCAAACCAGTAGCTTGCTATGGGCACAGTTTTGCCATACCCAACCCTGTGTGGAACAATGCTTCTGGTCACTGCAAAGAACTCAGTTAATTTCTTAATGAGTAATAATATACCTTTGTTTTTATTGGACCTGGTTGAATCACATTGAATCTCATGCCGTATCTACCCCACTCAGCTGCAAGAGACCTAGAAATCAATGGAGATTAATTAAATATTCTGCATCCAGAGATTAATATAGCTGCAAAATGTAAGGCTGCAAAATGAGCGCAGACTACAGTTTTGTAAAAAATATAGACAGATCTAAAACAAAGATTTACAGAAGAAGCGGGAAAACAGCTAAATTGATCTCTCAAGGAGACAATCAAAGGTATCAAGAAAAAGTAATACATTTCTAAGTAGTACTTACTTGCACAGGGCATCTACACCTGCTTTGGCAGAAGCACTTGGTACTACAAACCCAGATCCGCTTTCTGCATAGACTGTTGTAATGGCCAGAAATGCTGCCCCTGAAAAATTCAGGAAAAGAAATGTGGGCCATAATTTATAACTTTGACCTGACACTTGACTGAGTTTTTCTTATATTTCTTGTAGAAATCATGATATGTAATTCAAGAGCGAAACACTAGCATTTATATTTAAACTTTTATGGACATGTATGTATCTGTGTATCTGTATCTATTCATGCACGCAATGTAATAATTTACATTTTCTGTTTGTAGACTTTAAAAGCATCCATTTCAAAAAGAATAAGAAATATTATAATTTTAAACAAGAAATTCATACCCATATTTCCAGCACTATTTTGGCAACAGAAAGGGATGATAGATACTTTATAATTACAAAAATTATTATTTATATTATTTGTGATTTGCAAATAAGCCACCATCCATTAGACAATTAAATAGATTATTATAATTTTATTTCTTTACTTTGTAGCTCAGTTTCAAAGGTTTCAGTTTTGTTGACCAACTGTTAATAAAACAGAAAGGGAGCATATATTTGACCACATCTACTTAAGCAATAAGTATGTACACTTCATGCTGAACATATTACTGGCAATATGAAGTTAAAGAGAAAATAGCAATAGCAATATATACTTAGACAATATATAACTTCACAGTGCTTTTACAGGCCTCTCTAAGCAGTTTACAGAATCAACATATTATCCCCAACAATCTGGGTCCTAATTTTACCCACCTTGGAAAGATGGAGGGCTGGGTCAATTGTCAGGGTTCCCAATTCCAATTAAAAACTACGAGAAAGGCATTTTCTCAAAGTCTCCTTTTATTAGAGGAGGTATACTGGTACATCTGGGAAAACCCAAATCTGGGAGAGTTCCGGGTTTTCCCTTAGTAATTGAAAAGTCAAAACCCAACCCTTATACCCATCAGTCCATCATATGGTCCAATCACCAACCGTCCCAACTAGAGAGATCTCTTCAGCCACTCCTCCTCCAGGTGCAGGAATAACATGATCTTGACTGAAAAGAAGAATGCTATTATATCTAACTACCAACACTCTAAAATCTCCCCTTCCTACTTTCCCAGGCACAGGAATGTGGCAGTGTGGAAGCTTCTAGTTCTAATATGGCTTCCAAAGTTGACATCAACTTTGAGCCTGGTGAAATTTGAACTGCCAAATTGCAGTCAGGTGGCAGTCAGCAGAAGTAGCCTGCAGCAGTGCACTCTAACCACTGCACCACCGTGGCTCAGTATTTATGTATTTAACTATAAGACATATAATTATATTACAGATAATATTTAGCATAATTAATAATGATCTTATTTTCTTGAAAAAGTGCTTTACAAATGGTAGCAATTGCAAAATAATGTTTAAATAGTTGTATAAAAGTGATATAGATATTTTCTTTGTTTTGTTTGGCATATGTAGTGTCAAGCGAGACAAAGCCAAGATGCTTTGTAAGAATCAGATAATGATAAAAGTGGTAGTCATTTTCAATAATCATATTACAAGGGTTATGTGAAAAGTGCCTTATATTCCATCAAACAACTACATCGCTTGCATAATTCATATCTACAAGCAAAATTTGCTGTATTTGTAATGTATAGCAATGGCAAAAGCTGAACTGTTAGACAGGCTAACAGCAGCTCTTCCTTTGGTACCTGATGACTGTAAAGTAGCTGTTTTCTTTTCCTCCAGAAGGTGGACAGGTAGAAAAAGTTGCATCATCTTCCCAAAAGGGTTTGCTATTAACTAACAAAGTATGAGGCCTATTTTCAGAATAATAATACTATACTAAAAACTTAAATTTCCAGACATCTGCAAGGAAATAAACATAGATGTCACTTGCATTCAGTGATAAAAAGGTGATGTCAATCAATTTGAGTTTACCTTTCTGGGCTTTAATCAATTCTTTTCCAATTTGCAAAGTTACAAAAGCAGTACCATTCAAAACAATGTCAGTGATAGCCTTCCATGCATTTGCAGAAAGACGTTCAGAAGGAGAAATAAAATTTCCAGCAGCATTATTTATTATTACCTGAAATAAAGAAAAATACATTAGATCTGTATTAAATTTGATCTACAGTTTACTGGAAATAACAAATAAGCAGTTACCAATTTCTACATAAACAGAAGACTAGCAATCAAAACTTGTCATTTAAAAGCTTTGTAGACAATATGTGACTATTTCAATATAGTCATGTGAAAAACATGTCTGAGGGGTACACATGGTACTACCCGTCTGACAGAAATTTCAAATCCTTATTCCTTATAATTTTCTACCAGACTCTAACATTAGCAGGAATTGTTCCCCACTTCTCAATGGAGATTTGTTTTCAGCAGTGAGATTCTGAGATTTCTTCTTTCAGTCTAGGTGTGATACCACTCTCATCAACAATGAAGAATAAATCAAACTAAATGTCTGAAGTTTAAATAACAGTGTCCTCCCAGATCCTCTCTAATGATGTTCTAATCCTGTGTACCTGACCTGATATACTTGATATTAATTTTAGATATTTGAAATAGTGAGGAATAGAGGAAGGTACTTGTGTTTTCCACATGAAAAATCTGCACTGAGGTTTACTTAAAATTACACCATGGACTATAAAATGCAAATGTGCATGACATTTATTATATCTATCAGTATTGTTGTATATGAATTAGGTTAATAAAAAAAGTCAATGATGTATATTTTTCCAATGACTATGTCTAAATTTGCTAATTGACAAGTAAAACCATGCTAATAGTAAAATAATATATACAAGTCAACCACTATTGCTTATTCCAATGTTTCTCAACCTTGACATGATGGGATGTGCAGCTGGAGAAGGAGAGGAAGGGAATGCTGGCAATAGCACTATAGCTTCCCAGGGAAGAGGCACAACATTCCACAGAAGACCCCAAAACAGAAGACTGCAAAGTCCTGAAGTGGATGGGGAAGGGAAGGGAGGAAAAGGTTCATGGTAGCTACAGCTACAATCTCTCAGAATATATCTACTAAGCTGGGAGGTTATATTTAGCAAGATTTAGTCTATTACAGGTAATAGAAATAAAAAAAGTGGCTTTTATCGGATCTCACGGCTTCATCTTTGGATTTGAGCCTGATAGTCAGCAACTTTTAGATGGATTTCAATTTCCAGAATTTTTCAGTCAGCTTAGAAAATTGTATCTCCTGTTTTTTGTTTATGCATGCTTACATAAGTGAAATTTTATATTTAAAAAAGCCTTGACATATGTGGCTGGCTGTATATCAGAGGGTAAATAAGCTGTTGCATTATGATACAATGCAATCTATTAAGAATGGATCACAAAGATGTCCAAAATTCTTACTAAAATGTAAGCATTAACATGTCAAAATGAGATCAAGAAATATTAGATAATTTAATAGAAATGAAATTAATCAAAATTAGTTTTTTTCATTAGACATGTCACTCCAAGATCATGACTTTCATTCCAGAAATTAAACCTTGATATAAACAAACTATACTTGGACTTTGCCCAAAACAATTTGCAGAAAATTATATCAATATGAAAAATGTTATATATCAGAAGATATACTCACAGTACAAGTCAAAATTTCTACTGGAGACACGTTTAATTAAGAGAGAAGGAACAAATCTCTGAATCTTCTTGACTAGTTTTCTGATAAATTATTTTTCATGAGATTCTGATTTGCTGACCTTTTGTCATATTATAGCTGTTCCATTGGATGGGCTTTATGGGTATTATCAATTAGTATTCATTGGTATACAATTATCAATTAGTATACATATGACAGTTATTATTATTATTGAAATTACAATAAAAGGCAACCTGTATTCTCTTTTGTTTATTTTACCTATATGACATTCTTTTTTATTACATCGTACACTATTTTTCCAGGAAATAATAAATCAAACTTTTCAATTACTTACATCAGGATGCCCAGCCACTTCAATTAATCGACTGACTGCATTGGTAACAGACTCTGGATCTTTCACATCACACTGAACGGCATGAACCTGGTAATAAAGTAAAATAATTACATAAGCAGCAGCAGCAAAAAAAAAAAAAGTTTAAAGAAATTTAAAAAATAGCTTTGCATAGTAGATTCAGATATGGTGCACAGATCTCAATAACAATTTTAAATACCTTATTTCCAGTTTTAGAAGATATTTCTTCTGCTGTATGATTCAATACATCAAGTTTCCTGCAAATAGTTATGTGAGTTCTTATTGTTTACATAATAAATATTCCATATTTATGACCCTATAATCCTTAATTTGGGAGAGTTGGGAGTGACTGCATGGAGCTAAGTTTACTGGCTGGCTGTCCCATCTGATGCCATGCGGAGTGTTATAATGTATATAATGTTATATACTTTAGAAAATGCAGTTACATATTTTTCATATTGTTCCTTATATAATGGTTACTCTATGCTAATTCATAGCAGATTCATGTACCAAAGGAACTCAGATCACAGTCTTGGGATCTATAGGAGACTTCCTTAGGTTCTCTGAAAATTTATGGATTTCGTCAGAGAATGAAGAGGCAAACATGCTTTTGGGAATTTCTCTGAATTTCTCTTATAGTAAAAGTCTATCACTGTTGTGCCTCATCCAGTACAAAACATTAAACAAAACAAACAGGAGTTTATCCAGCAAGGAACAATTTATTATCTGACTAGGACGAATGGGAAATAAAGAGAACATGGAGGTGTAATAAGTTTTGTTTTTACCGGCTTGCTATGACACATTCTGCTCCCAGATTAGAGAAGGCATTTGTCATCCCTTTTCCAAGGCCTGTACCACCACCTGTGATAAAGGCCACTTTCCCATGAAAAGCATCTGGTGGCAGCATCACTTTCTGAAGTGGTGAAAAGAAGGTGCCTTGACCACTCTTCGTTTGATATAGTATGTTTGTTCCATGGGTGAAATGCTGGGGGGGGCGGAAAAAGAAGGATCATTTTAACATCGCACTAAGGTAATTGCTACTGTCAATAATAAATGATGTTTTCAAGCATTCTGCTTTCCATGTCTTGATGTAGCCTTACAAAAACATTTTATGTAAAGTCTGTGACTAAGTTCACTTATTACTTTAAGGCATGATTTGCTTAACTTAGTAAATAAATTAGTGTTGGTTTATGAAAGAATATAATGCTTTATAAAACAAAACTGGATTCACACAATAACTAAACAAACATTGCTGGGCAAAGTAAAAGTTCAGCTCATGATTGATCCAATGCTCCTGAAATCAATAACATATACCAAAACAATACATTTTCATTGTTTTCTGTTTAGATATTATTTTGACAATGTGAACTGCCTGAAATATTATGCTCCAGAGGAAGTTCACATGATCTGCAGAGGGAAAAGGATGCTCTCTCTTCCATTCCTAAATTGATGATCCTTAATCTGAATGTTTATTTACATACTTCACATATTTCTGGAAGATGCTCTGAACCACTACTATTAAAATAAAATCACAATGCTCTCATTTTAAGACCTTTTTCCTATTTTAATGAGTTGTTGCTTCTACCGTGTTTCTCCAATAATATGCCCCCCCATAGGAAGGCCCAGCACTGTTTTATAGGCATGAGGTGAAATTAAGCCCCACTGCAAAATTTGGGCCTATTGAAACCATACATTCCCCGCCATTTCTCATATCGCTTGAACTACACAAGATGAAGAGAAATGGGGGAAAGGATGTGGGGGAACTTGCTTTCAGGAGTGCCCCACAGGTAGCCTCGGCTGGAGCACCCCGCGGGCAGATTTGCCTGTATTGACCAATAGAAGCACCCACGGGTAGAATCACCTCACCACCAGCTGCTTTTATTGGCCGATAGAAAATGCCCAAGGGCAGAGTCACCAGCTGCTTCTATCAGCCAATAGAAGCGGTTGATGGCGAGGCATGGCTACGCATAGGGTTCCCAATGGCAAACTCAACTGCATATGTATGCCATTGTCAGAGTAAATATCAGACAACCCCAAGATTCCCGCTGCATTTCTGCTTTCTGAGCCAGCTGCTCTTCTTCATTCCCTCAGATAGCCCTATTTCCTCCCCACCCCTGATTTCCCACTGCAACCACTTGGACGGAGTCCCAGGAGTGTCATGGGACGATGCAATCCAGATACTGTCTCCTCTGCTTAGGGTGCCAACGAAGGAAACTCAAAGTTTACTCAATTGCTTGGTTTGAAAGAAAGGTCAGGGGGATTGTTGTGCCCCTTGTCATCCACTAGTGTCTTTGAGGGGGAAGGTATGCTTCGAGGGGGAACATGGAGATTGCTGTCTGTAAAACTGTGAGTTAAACAGCCTGCCTTTCTCCTATCTTCTTCTCAAGGTTTTGCTTGCAGCCTGATCACTGACAGGTGGTGAGTCCGGCTTCAGCTCTCCCTTGTGTGGTTGGTGGGTATGTTGGCATCTCTTTTTCAGACAGTACAAAGGAGAGGGTAATCCACAAATATAGTTTTGGCTTCTGCACAGACACTGTGGTGTGCAGTGTGGTTTGTGCAAATATGGTACCTGCCTCGCCCCGTTCCTGTAGTTTGCCCATAGAATAAGACAATATACATTTTTTAAATCCTAGATATTCCTAGACATTAAAATAACTTAAATATTACAATATTCATAGTCAAAGGAAGGGGGGGTTTGCATGTGTGTTACTTTTGCCCAGAATCCAAATAATCGCAAGTCCAATATTTATTTGCATTTTATTCTACCCTTCCTCCAAAGGGGGGGGGGGGGNCTATTCTATGGGGGGGGGGGTACTCCATTCTTCTTTAATTAATAATTTTCAAACAAAAAGTAAGATAGAATAGTGCATGGGTCAAAGTCATTCAAGAAACTTTGTGACCAAGCACAAAATTGAACTAATTAGCTGTCCCTGATCTAGTGATAAGATTGCTCACCCCATATTTAGGCGTGTGTATATATTTCATTCCGATTGCATGCCTGGTTAGATCCTTTTAAAAAAAGAGTGGCTAATGCTGCCAGTCAGAAACATACTGCAGTTATTTCACCTATTATTTTTCAATAGATTTTTGTTATTATAGAAAAAAACAGAGAAGCAGAAAATATAGACTGATGAGTTGAGTATGATGAAATCTAGATATTCACTTAAATGAGAGAATAATTGCACAACAAATGACTGCAAATATCACTGAATTTTATCCCTATGCTTACACAGCACACCTAGCTGTGTTATGGAATTATTGTACAGTAATCTATTTTCTTGGATTGTTCAATACATTAAATTATAAGTTCATCAAGAAGTCAACTAAGTTGCCTAACAGGGTAAATAATAATAAGCAAAATCAAAACATTAAACTTAGTACACTGTGCAAATGCAAGCATTAAACTGACAGTTAAATGTTATGAAAATTCAATTCATAAACCTATTTCATATTTAACATCAAACACAGTTCATCAGTCTGTTTGTAAACTGCTCTGCAGCATTTTAGAATAACTCAATAACTCTATTGGCTTCTTGGATAAATACAGGTACCGGTAGTCTTTGACTGTTGTGTTCATTTAGTGACTGAAGTTACAACAGCACTGAAAAAAGTGAGTTATAATCTTTTTTCACGCATAAGATTGTTACAGCATCCCCATGGTCACATGTTCAAAATTCAGGTGTTTGGTAATTGGTTTATACTTATGATGGTTGCAGATTCCCATGGTCATGTGATCACCTTTGGCGACCTGACAAGCCAAGTCAAGCAGGGAAGCTGGATTCACTTAACAACCATGGGACTGACTGATCAACTGCAGGGATTCGCTTAACAAAAACTGGCAAGGTTGTACAAATGGGGCAATGCTCCTTTAATAAATGCCTTGCTGAGTGGCAGAAAGTTTGGGCTGAATTGTGGCCATTAAGTGAAGGATGACTGCACCACATTTGGGGAATTGGAACAGAATTAGGAACTTCACAGAAATGCCTCCCTCCCGTTGTCTTCTCCTGTCCTGCTCCTTTAAACTTCTCTCCAGCCTTGGAAATCCTCTCCTGGGGACCCCACCCAATAGGGGACCCCCCATCTCCCCCAGGTAAATTACACCAACAAAAGAGAGGTGGCAGAGGGACTTTCAGGTTCAGAAACTCTCAGTTAAGCGCAAACTCGCCCGATAGAAGCGGTCTCATGGCGAGGTGAATGCACATGGGGTGCTCTTGGTGGGGGGTGCATGTTAGGAAAGTGAGGGAAATTACCTCAACAGTGCGCATGGGGGAAAATTAAGTCACCCCAAAAAGATAGCCTAGCCATTTTTGGGGGGCTAAAAAAAAATAAAGTCCAGCCTTATTTTATGAGAAACATGGTAGAAAGGGATGGTCTTATAGTTCCTTTATAGATGGCATACAGTAACTATATGGCAATAGCAATAGCATTTAGACTTATATACCACTTCACAATGCTTTACAACTCTCTCTAAGAGGTTTATAGAGTCAGCATATTGCCCCAACAATCTGGGTCCTCATTTTACTGACCTTGGAAGGATGGAAGGCTGAGTCAACCTTGAGCCTGGTGAGATTTGAACTACCAATTGGCAGTCAGCTGGCAAACTGCAGCTGGCAGTCAGCAGAAGTAGTCTATAGTACTATCTTTTAATCACTGCGCCACCATGGCTCATATGCGTCAGAACTTCAAGATTGAAGTTTGTCCTGCCCTGAATTTTTTTAAAGAAGCTGAGAATAGTTCTTTGACCGGAACTAGTTTTTTCATGTTCTTCAATACATAAACTCTTTCAATAAATGTATCATTAATACAGTTAATCACTATTTCTGCCAAATAATAAATGCTGGCCTTCAATCTTCATTTATTCCCCCCCCTCAATTTTGAAATAAATATTGAATCATTTTTTTCATTCTCTTAGTTCCTACTTTAGTTACACCTAAAATTGATCATCACCAGTTCAAGTCCAATTAATTTCAACTGATCTGTTATGTTTCACTGTATCAAATAGTTGCTTTCAAAATGGTTAAAGGTCAAATTATTTTTAACACATACACGCACTTCCAAATCTGGTTCTTAAGAGTTTTTAAAGATCTTTAAACAATATTATGAATCTAGATAGTCACACAGGACAGCTATTTAGCTCTGAAGTGGAAAAGATGTTTCACCATTCTTTAAAGAAGCCATGCTTTTTTTTTGAGCTCACACAGTCACTTTACAGTTGAGGTTCCTTTGTGAGCAGAAAATGGCAGGATCTTCAGACAGTGAGAACAGTTTCCTATGTCCAAAGCAGCCTCTTGAAATTTCCATTGTTTATAACTGAAGAAGTAGAAGAACAAGAGCCCAGAGCATAGGACACTAAAATTTACTAGGAGATCTACCTAGGTAGGGAAGACATGTCATTCATACTTTCTGTTCAAATGTATCAACAAAGATGTCAGCATGAATAAGGCTAAAATAATGGTAGAAATTTCTGGAACATTAATGATTATTAATTGCTGGTTAGCACATTATCTGCAGAATCAGATAATTTAATCAAGCTACAGCTATGTTTTGCCAAAAGTTCATGAAACAGATTTAATTTATGTGCCATTTTGCATTTCATTGAGGGCTGTATCAGGACAGTGTTTGACCTCGTGGGGGCCGTGGCCAGGGTGGATGTGGTCAGCTCAATGTCACTCATGTTGGGGGCACCTGTGACGGCCAAAGTGCTCTGCCAGCTCTGGGCTCCATTTTCGACTGTGTTGGCCTCCTTCAAACCCCCCCTACAGACCTCTTAGGAAAAGGGTGAGGTCAATAATAGACAGTCTAAGGTTAAAATTTTTGGAGTTTAGGGAAGAAACCACAGAATCAAGTAGAGTATTCTAGACACTGACCACTCTGTTGCTGAAGTCATATTTCCTGCAATCAAGTTTGGTGCGGTTTACCTTGAGTTTGTATCTTCTATTGTGTGCTCTTGTATTGTTACAGTTGAAGCTGAAGTATCATTGACAGGTAAGATATTGCAATATATAATTTTATATGCTATACTTAAATCAGACCGAAGGCAGCATAGTTCTATGGTTCTCTAGGTAGAGAATTTGAGTACTGGTGCATAGGGTAATTCTGCAACGGGTAGAAGAGTGGAGAACTCTTCTTGTGAAATACTTTCTAGAACTTATTCTCAACTGTTTAATATCAGATACGTAATGGAGGGTTAGATAAAGATGTATTTAGTATGTCTAGCAAATGTTTTTGTATGCTCTAGTTCAGGGGTTGCCAACCTTTGGACTCAGGGGCAACCAAACTCATTTTTAGATCTCAGGACCACTAACCAGTTTCTGTGGGCGGGCTGTAATTTGTAGGTGTGGCTTGGTGGTCATGTGACTGGAATGGGCATAGCTTGTATGTAAATATAAATATTTATATATTGATTTTTTGTAAAAAAGAGCAACTTTTACCCAAAATCAGGCAAGCAGGTAGATTGAGTTCCTCACAGAATCACAGATTCATTCCAGAGATCTATCTATTTGCCATTGACTACTCAATCTGTCACATAAATTTGCTTGCAAGCAAACTCATAAAATTAACTCACAACACACCAGAATGTAAATATTGAATTTTTTAAATAAAAAGAAAATTTTTATCAAAATCAGGCAAAGCAGGCAGATTGAGTTGCTCACAAATCAGAATATCTGCTATCAGTCTAGCTCAGTCTCTCAAATTTGCTTGCCGTAAGTCTGCATCTCAATTTGCTTTGCAAGCAAACCTTCATCCCAAGGGAGGTTCGGATTGTGCTGAGCTGAAGATCTAAAGACCAGCTAGAAAGCAAGAAATCAACCATTTCTTGCTTCCTAGCTAATCTAAATCTCCTGGCACAGCAGAACAGATGATAGTTCGAAAAAGGAAAAGTAGGAATTTAGAGGCAAATTTATCGGGCAAGGAGTGAGTGGGTGGGGGAGGGTTCCTGCGACCATGTTGGGTGGTGCAGCCTTGTGTTTCCTCGCAGCCTGGATTAATTGCTTTGTGGGGGTGTTCTGGGATGAGATTTCTCTGCAGCCCACCAAAATTTCTCTGTAGTTAGTAGTTAGTGTAATATTACGAGAGAAAAGCGCTATGTGGGATTAGGTTAACAATTCTTAATCCCTCTTTGGTTATAATAGTTACAGGCTCTAGCACTTAGATCATTAGAGATGAGTATCCAAGATCCTTTACAGAGCTTGGATCATCAACAAGGTCCTTGACGATTCAGCTTGTATTTTATTTTCTGATTTTTTTTGCCAGTATGTAAGACAGAACATTTATTTGTTGAGATTTGAAAGTTGCCATTGTGTTTGACTAATAGAGTAGTGGTCTCTTTTTGAAGGGTAGCAGCATTGTCGATGCTGTTGAATAGCTTTGATACTCATCACGAAGACAACGCAGTTGCTCTTAATATGATCACAGAGGTTATTATGTGGAGTATGAAGAGAGATGGGTCCTAGAAACCTGGTTTGAGGACACACTATTGACAGGTTCAAATTTGATAGACACTCCCAATTTTGACCATTTGTTTTAACAGGAATGCTCTCTATCCAGTCATGAAGGTGAGAATTCTCATAAGATTTTAGCTTTAGGAGAAGTTTCTCGTGTACCACTGAATCAAAGGCTTTACAGAAGTCTATGTAGATTGTGTTTTGCTTGCCTGATTGAGTTGTTGTCATTCCTTTGTTTTTGTCAGTGTAAAAGCTTGCAGATTTACTAAGATAGTTTTTTTCTGAAACCAAATTGTTTATTGGAGAATAGGTTGTTTGTCTCTAAGTGGAGATAATGGGATTGGTTAATAATTGATCCTCCATTACTTTACAGGTGTGTTAAGCGAATAAATGTAGCATAAAGAGATTGGTCTGTAATTTTCAACTAGGCTGGGGTCTCCCTTTTTGAAGATGGGGATGACCGTGGGTAGTGACCATAGGTTTGGCAAGAAGCTGGTCCTGAAATATTTTTCAAAGATTATGCTTAGAGGTTCGGCTATGGTAGTGGATAGCTTTTTTAAGAAATAGGCACATATCCTATCTGGTCCAATAGATAGAGATGTTTTTAGATTGTGTAGTGCTTTTTCAACATTGTCTTCTGAAAAGTCAATATGTATTAGAACATTGTAGTTGTCTGTGATTCGACTAGGAAATACTGGGCATGATCCATTGCTATTTACAAATACTGAGCCAAAGAATGTGTTAAAGAGATTGGCTTTAATAGTGTCATTGCTGCAGTCTTTACCATTAGATCCTTTCAGTGGTGAGATGGACCTTGAGTCTTTTAGTTTGTTGTTTCCAAAATTGTAGAAAGCGTGGGTAGTGGTGCATAGATGGTTTTCCTCTTGTTTCATGTGGTAATTGGTGCATTCAGTCTTTATCTGGTGGCATAATTTTTGTATCGGCTTTTGAAGTTGGCAACATGTTCTTGTTTTTCTACCAAAGTGATTTCTTTTTGGATTGAAGTTTCCTTATTGTTATGGGTAATTTGTTTTTTTCTGGTTTTGGGAATTGTTGGATGAGTTGGATGAGGTAGGGTAGGATGTGGAGTTGTGGGTTGTATGACTTACTTTTGATACAATCAGTATGGTTCTCAATGTACAGGTCTTTCTCTCCATTCTTTAGACGTCTTTTGAGTTCTGTGCGGAGTTCACGGAAGTGGATTCTTTGCAGTATGGATAAGTCTGGTCTTGAGCAAAGTTTTTTATGGTTGGGATTGGTTATACAAAGATACAGTGAAAATACAATAAAAGTATAAAGTTTCAAGTTGGTAAGTTACACAGTGTTTTTAGTGAAAGTTCAGTGTAAATAAATTACTTTCCCAAAAAGTAAAAAGATTACTCATTGTCTTCTTTCCTCAGGGGAGGGGGAGACATTGCATTCTACTTCCCAAGGCAACTGGAATCCAACAGAAGCTGGGAATGTCCACTTTACAGCACACAATCAGCAATTAACATAAAAATATTATTTAAAAAAAATATTTTACAGAGTGGAGTTAAAAGCAAAGGCATCCTCTGAGAACAAAGACTGGACAGAAAAGATGGATAACTTGTCACTCTGGCTGAGCTTACCAAAAAGGTAGAAGTCCACTGGAGTTTCCCTCCCTGGCTAATGACAACAATCGAAGGAGCTTTTGGGATGATTCTAAGCTGCTTCATTTTCTTTCCCCTCCTTTCCAAATCCAGCAGAGTGCTGCTTCAGAAGCCAGCTTCTAGCAGCAAAAACAACCATTTGTCAGCAGGGTAAAAGAAAGCCCAGCTGATCAGGACGCCATGATGGAAGGTGGTGGAAAAAGAAAAAGCTAAGTTTTTAAAACATTTGTCTGAACAGTTACTCTCCTATTCTTTTCAGTGTTGAAATGTACTTTGGGATTAGAATGGGGTAATAATCCCACAGTTGGACAGATCCACTGATATAAGAATGAAAGAAACACAAGGAAAACTGCCCTCACTGATATTTTGACCTCACTGATATTTTAGGTTTGATTGCTATAAGGAGATGTAAAAAGACTGGTGCAAGATTACACTTTCTTTTCAAAGAGGCATAAATCTTTTTCTAGAATTTATATAACATGGATTACAAAAAAATTGCTCTACAAAACAACTATAGTTAATATTCTTCCAAAATCTCTTTCTGATCATAACTCACTTTAAATTTGGACCCAGTCTTTTAAATTGAGATTAAATGAGTCTAATTTTGCAGAGATCGCAATTTGTTAAAGATTGCAAACAACTGTTCCAAGATTATTTTAATAATATTCTATGCAAGGGAACTAACTTGACAACAATTTAGGATGATTGTTAACCTGTGATACAAGGACATTACATACAATATAATACATTAAGAAAATGGATGGAAAAATCCAAAAATAGTTAGATGAAATGAAATTGAAGAAAGAAAACTTCAAAAACTGCTAGATCTTAACATTCTTAACCAATTAAAATTATCGTAATCAGGGTAGATAAAAAAATTAAAAAATCAGATTTTTTAAATTTAAAACATTTTTATTTTTATCAAATTTATTTTAATAAAATGTTTTTTGGAGTATAAATTTATCTAAATATAGTTTTCTATTTAAGATACATTAATAATTTAGTTTATTCAGCATGAAATGGAACTTAGTTATATAGCATGAGGCTGTATATTTTGCAATATTGGGAGTGTTGGCAAGTCAAAGCATGTCAGAAGAGAAGCTGCTGCAAGACAGACAGTTGCTCTTTAAAAATATTATTTAATTAAAAATTTGATTTAAATCAATTTGAATTAAATCAAATGCACTCTGATCGCAACAAAAAAATTGTTGACTGCTTCAGATACAATACCACCACTTTTTTGAAAATAAACCAGGGGGATGGCTGGTGAAAAAATTAAGAAACCATGCAGAAAAGATGATAATTAAGCTTGAGGAAGGGAATAAAACTTATTTGGATAACAAAAATATTCAAAGACTCTTTCAGAACTAGTATACTAATTTATGTAAGAAACATGAAGTTACATTAAAACATATGGATATTTACATTTTAACTGCAAATATATTGGAAAATTACAAGCAAAATTTGAACAGTCTAATAACAACCTTGGAAATATCAGAAGCAACTAACAGCTAATTTAGGTAAAGCACTGAGATTGGATGGTTTATCAAGTGATTTTTTATAAAACTTTTAAAGACCAATTACTTATTCCAATGGAAGATTTAATGAACTCTATTCTACAAGCAAATTCTATGTCTGATTCATGGAAAAATGCCGAAATTTCTTTGATACCTAAGTATGGATTTCTGTGAAAAAGTACAGATCAATTTCTCTTAACTATGATTATAAACTGTTTACATCCATATTATCTCAAAGATTTTAAAAAGTTTTTTGAGATTACAAACATGATGATATATATGAAGAAGTTTTCTATCCAGAAGCCAATTAAAACATAATGTGAGAGTAATCTTCCTTTAACTGAACATTTACAACTTCATAGTGACTAACAGGTTGCCTGTTTTAATCTTCTAATCTAATCTTCTTAGATGTAGAAAAAGCTCTGATAATTTGAATTGGAACTTTATATTTAAAGTAGTCAAAAAGATGGACTTTGGATTGTTTTTTTTAAAAGGACTGAAGTCCATTTAAAAACCAATAACCATGGATTATGATGGAGATTTGACAAAACCATGTGAAATCCGGAAAGAACAAGACGGGGGTATCTTTTATCCCCCTTATTATTTATCCTGGTACTGGAACTGCTAAATAGGGTCATTAGATAAGATGACAGAGTAAAAGGATTACAAAGCACATAAGTATAAACTTAGTGCTTTTGCTGATGATTTGGTTTTGACTTTGCAAGATTTGTTAGACATTGAATATGTTATGAGGAAGATTAAAATATTTGGAGAAATGGCAAGTTTAAAAATAAATAAATTAAAGATGACAATATTGACTAAGAATATAAAAGTGGAAGAGCAGAGGAAATGGAATTTAAAATTGGATTAAATTTATCAAACAGGTAAAGTATTTGAGGGTGATTCTCATTAATGCAAATTCTAATTCAAAAGATATAGATCTACTGAGTGAAGGATTTATAAAATGTTATTTAAGATAAATCTGGAAGACTAATTTGTTAAAGTTTGTATGGTAAAATGGGCGAAAAACTTTGGCTACAATATAATGAGAGACTGATGGAAGAATATATGAACTAATGGTTTAAAATTTACTTTGAATTGCAATTTAAAGAAAATTTATAAGATGATGTACCATTAGTATTTGAGCCCAGATAGTCTGGACTCAATATGTATAGAGAGATTTCGAACAACTTTTGGAAATGCAACCAAAATCCAGGTATATTCTATTTATGTGGTGGTCTTGAAAATATGCTAAATCATTCTGTATAAACATAATATTGATAATGCAGAAAATATTTAGAATATGAATATTAATGAAAGCTGAAGCTTTTCATCTAGGTATTATGAATAAAACAATTGAAAAACAGTTTGGAATGTTATTTCTTTTCAGAGGGACACCAACTGTTGAAGAGTGGGATTGACTGAATTAGCAGAGATGGCAAAATTGACTGTTCTGATTAGAGACAACAGATTAGACAAATTTATAAGAGACTGGAAGCCATTTGTGGATTTTCTACAGGTTAAATACAATGACAGATGGTTAACAGAAGGATTTGAAGATTAGTTTTAACTTTGGGGTAACCTGTTGACTATTGATGTTGGGTCAATTTGATTATTAGATAAATAAATTTTCATATTAGGGATAATTGTTTATGCAATCGCATTTTTTGTTAAACACAACGGAAACGTTTATAAGTATTTGTAGATCCATTGTATAAGAGGGAAGAGAATATATTAGATTTTTTGTATCTTTCAGCATTCAGCTGGGATGGATTTTTTTTTTGTTTAATGTAGATGGATTTGATATTTGGGCTATTTTTCTTTTTTGTGCCCAAGTTTTTTTTCTTTTTGTTACTTGTACTGGATGTTTGTTAGTTTGTTTCTTTTTTCCTTTTCTTTCTTTATATATTTTATATTTGATGATAAAATAACATTTTTTAAAAAAATAAGTAGCTTCTGATAAAAATAAGCATTGCAGCAAATTCTATTCTGCTTTAGTGTTAAATTGGAAGTAAATAAGAAAAAAAATTTCAGTGTTAAAAAAAGGCTGGTATAGATGATACATGTACAAAAAACTGGATAGTTTTAGCAAACTACAATTTGAAAGTATGAACATTGTGCATGGTGGCCCAACTATACTGCTCTTCATGAAATCATAAAATTGAGAAAAAATGGGTAAAGGTAGGTTAAAACTATTATTGATATTAAGAGGGAATTATGGTGGGTAAATTATAAATCCTTATAAATAAATTACAGTTCATCTAAAAATTAGGCAAATCATCCACATGTTAAATACACACAATTTACACAGGAGCTTCAAATTATTAGCAAGCTTCTTTTACGCATAATTTGAACTGCGTTTACAGACAAAATTCACAGAAAAACATCTCCACATAATATTTTCCTTTTTTCTATTAAGTGATTCATTAACATAATACATGTGTTACTATTTGATTTATTTCAACTCTTGTAATCAAAAGGCATTTGTTAGTATTACAATAACTGTATCTGTATTTATTGATTACTGTACAACTTGTGCAACATAAGTATAAATAGTAGACTGACAAAACAAATCATAAAGTTGTAAACAAAGACAAAAAAACCTGTATGAGAAATGGGAGTCAATTGGGAAACAAAGATTCTAGACTGCTAAGAGCTCTCTAGGATAAAGGTTATACACAAGTTAAAAAAAAGTAAGTTACTAACCTTTTACTTGTCATGGAAAAGATTGTTATGTTAATGATTCATTAACATAACACATGTGTTACTATTTGATTTATTTCCACTCTTGTAATCAAAAGGTATTTGTTAATATTACCATAACTGAATCTGTATTTATTGATTACTGTACAACTTGTGCAACATAAGCATAAATAGTAGACTGACAAAACAGATCATAAAGTTGTAAACAAAAACAAAAAAACCTGTATGAGAAATGGAGTCAATTGGGAAACAAAGATTCTAGACTGTTAAGAGCTCTCTAGGATAAAGGTTATCCACAAGTTAAAAAAAAAGTAAGTTACTAACCTTTTACTTGTCATGGAAAAGAGGGATGAAGACCAGCAGGAGCTAACCTGAACAATAGCAGCAAATATTTTTTTAACTAGTGCCCAGCCAAAGTTCATACCCTTCAATAATCCACCAAATGTTAATAATTTGTTATAGGTGTATTAGTAAGAAACAATTACTAAAACCTTTCATAAAATTTAGTTTTAATAAGCCTGGGTGTTGGCCTTTTATTAGAATGATTCAGTACCTCACTCAAACTTAATTCTGTGCATAACTCAACCATAGCATTTTAGGCAATCTACAGTATTATAATCCATATATCATAATCTATAGGACAGTAAAGTCAACCAGAACTTCCCTTACAACAAGAGGCAGGCTCCTATTTACACAAACATACATATAAGATACACATACATACATACAACACATGATGTAATATACTAAATGAACAAAGTCTGAACAAAATCACTATAATATGCAGCCACATAATTTCAATGGGAAAGATATTATAATGAGGTATATATGGACCATATACCCCTTATAAAGATGGGATATGGAGTATAGACTACCTCCATAACTACCTCCAACCTTGGGCAACTTTCTGTCTTAATAGAGCGGCTAAAAGTCTACACATAGGGTGACCGAACTGGATATTGCCTTCTCCAGGTCAAAAATTGGCAGCAGTTAGAGGACCACAATTAACAACTCACTGACAAAAAAGGACTAATATATGACTGAAGTGACGTACTGAACGCTTCCTTAAAAGCCAGGAGTGAGTTAGTAGTAATAGTTAAACTTTTGGGTTTAATTATTAATTGCTAGTTTCGGGGGGGGGGGTTACCTATTACTAGTGAAAATAGCTGAACAGTTTCGGGGGGGGGATCCTAACTTGTTTATCATTCCGCATCTGTCAGAAACGGCGTATCTTTAGCTGTATTTCCAGGGGTCTCTTTTTTGGGGGGGGACAAAATGAACGCTCAAGGGGCCGTTTTGGGACTCCCTACACACGGCAATTGTAAAACCACTGCCTGCCTGAAGAGAGCTGAAACGGTGCCCGAAGGAGAAGAGGAGATTTTGAGCTTCTCACCCGCACAGCCGCCGAATAAAGCCGCGGAGCAAATAAAGTCTGCGAGCCGCACCGAGCGAACACCGCCATCTTCCCCTCGACAGCTGCGCTTCGGAAACGCCTCCCAGCTCCTCAGTCCAAAAGACCGCGGGCATGAGACCAGGGGGCGGGGCTTGGTAGGAAGGCCCACCCTCCCCGCACGCCCATCTTTTGCGGAGAACAGCAAGTCACGCCCTTCCCGCAAGGCAAACGTGCTCGCTCCGACAGAAGCTGATCCTTTGCCCAACTTTGACTGTAGTTTTACCGCCGCGCTGAGCCAAGTGCCCGCCTCTCGTCGAGAGCGATTTTGTAAAACTTCGCGTGCAGATTCGCCTTCTCAGCACTGAGATAAAGGCCGGTTTACAATTGTTAAAGTATTTCAACAGCAAAATCGATTAAAAAACCCAGCCCGGAATAAACTAACCCCAAAATCAATAAATATAAAAATAGTAAAATAATAAACACAAAATAATAATAAAGTAGCCAAAAAATAATAATAAGCTTCCTTGAGTCTACTTCGACTCCTGATTCCTACAAAGCAAGGGTCTTCAAACCTGGCAAGTTTAAGACTTGTGAACTTCAACTCCCAGAATTCCTGAGCTAACAAGACTGGAGGAGGAATTCTGGGAGTTGAAGTCCACAAGACACAAGCTGTCAAGTTTGAAGACGTGTAGGAGTTAACTTTTTCACCGATCGCCTTTCTTTCCGGGAAAACCTTTTTTTAACCAATGACGAGTCACGTTCCTGGCACGGTGAGAAACCTTTTCCTCTCGCTGCCCGTAGAGGGCGCTAATCTCTCCGGGTTTTTCCAACCCAGAGATGAGTTGTGCGCAGGCGCACTCTTCTGCCTACTGGGCTGAGGACGTGGGGCCCTTTTTCTTGACTCGGGGCAGTGGCACCCTCGACCCTTCTCTGGGGCTAGGATGTGGAAACTGTGCCCGTCCGATGAGGCCGCAGGAGGTAAGAACTGAAGCGGGTTGTGGGGAGGGAAAGATAGGGCTGCAACACTCTGGACCATCCTGCGTGGCAGGACAAGAGAAAATGTGGTGAGTGCTTTTGGTGCCACTTAATGGGTCAGCCAAGACCTTTGCGAGTCGGATCGTATGACTCGTTGTACAAGGGAGAGGGCGAGTTTTCCGATGTGGACTTCCTCCGGCTTGGTGCCTGTTTAACCCTGCTGCTTTCCCTCTTGTCAAATTATTCTCCAAAGCACCAGAAGGCAGGACAAGAAATAACGGTTGGAAATTAATCAAAGAGAGAAGCAATTAAGGAGAAACTTCCTAACAATGAGGGCAATTAACCAGTGGAACAGCTTGCCTCCAGAAATGGTGGGCACTTCATCACTGGATGTTTTTAAGAAGAGTCTCTAGACAGTCACCTATCTGAAATAGTATAGGTTCTCTTGCTTGAGCAGGGGCTGGACTAGAAGACCTCCAATGTCCCTTCCAGCTAATTCATTCATTCATTCACTCACTCATAATTGAATATCTGAAAGGGTTTATAGTTCATAGTACCAGATATCTCAACTTTATCAACTTTATGCTGAAGCAGTGTTTCTCAACTTTGGCAACTTTAAGAGGGATGGACTTCAACTCCCAGAATTTTCCAGTCAGCTTTGTTTGCTTTGCTTTGCTTTGCTGGTGGGAAATTCTGGCAGTTGAAGTCCATCCCTCTTAAAATTGTCAAGGTCAAGAAATACTGCTATGGACATCAACTCCTAGAGTTCCCGAACCAGGAGACAACATGTATGAAACATTCTACTGAGATGAATTTAGCAAGTTGGGTGGATGAAGAAACTGAAAGTAGCGAGTTGAAGTTAAGACTCGCGTGTACCTAAAGTCAGCAAATCAAATTTATTTTGAAATATGCTTACATAGAGTGGGCCCTCCTTAATCCTGGGTTTGGAGTATATGAGAAAAGAGTAGATGTGCTCCAGCGCCTACTTTTGAGAAATATTGCATGAACTTTAGAAATAATCGTGATCTAATGGTCACTCAGAAGTGGAGAGTATGATATAGAGGGCCTTACATTTTTGGAGTAGTTAGCCAAGCAAGACATTTCAATTTAAATTGTGCAATATTGGATTATGATTCATTCCCCCATGAAATAACTGTCAGTATTATATGGCAGTGCAAAGTAAACTTTCAGTGATTGCCACTTTGAAGATAGGAACAGAGAATTTGGGGCATATGAAATGTATCCCCACTGATATTACTATTACTAGATTTATCTTTTATGTATTGGTTAATGTTGAGTATGACATTTCCTAAAATCTGTCCTGTAATCCATCCATTACTCTTAAGAAAAATAGGCTGAGCTTGCAGATAGTGCCAGGCTCAAGTATGGTTGATAGGCAGCAGCATCTTCATGCTTGACCAGAAGGCTGCAGCTGTCGTTGGGAACTTTAGTTTTAGCAACTGTTTTGGTCTTCAGTGACAATGATGATTTTAGGAGACTGCCCAAACAAGAGCTCTCTTCTTTCTGAAAAAATACAGCCGTCTTTTTTCAAACTCATAAATAACATTTATCTTGACAGTTATTTATAATCTTTTTCCCTCTACCATCTTTGAAAGAACAAATAGCCACTGGCAGCATTATTCTAGTTCAGGAGCCTTCGAACTTGACAGCTTTAAGACTTGTGGACTTCAACTTCCAAGAATTCCTCCTCCAGTTATGTTAGCTCAGGAATTCTGGGAGTTGAAGTCTACCAATCTTAAAGCTGTCAAGTTTGAAGACCCTTGATGTTGTAGAGCGGTGGAATAACCTGAGGCGAACACAGACCGAACTTCAGCTTTTACTTTATTGTAACAATAAAGGGTTGCCATGGCTGCCACGCTAACAAGGCAGACAGCTGGGCGGACATGGTGATGCGTTTACGCTCCCTTTTATAGCCGTGTCAAACAGCATAGCCAATAGGAACAGTCTGTGTTCCCGCTGGAAACGACAGACCGGAGTGAAGACTTCAGCTCAGTCTTTTCCGAACGCAACTTTCCTTTCCCCCAGTACGGAGCATGCGTAGTCCTTCAGACAACTCAGGCCCTTGCGCAGGCGGCCAGAATTTCTAGGTTCTGACGAAGTGCTGTGGAGGAACTTTTCTGCTTGTGTTGGCAACTTTTGGTGCTGACGAAGCTAGCGTCTCAGCTTCAGAATCTCTGGCAAGGGACCATGGCTGCTGAGGTAGGCTTGCCTTCCTGTCAGATTCGCGGGAAGTTTTTCGGGCACCGGCAGATTTCTCTGTCACAGGAACATCTTGAGGGCTATCTGCAGACAAACTCCAAGCCTTCTAAGTTGATCGATATGGCGGCAACCAGATGCATCCATCTTGGCAGTTGGACCTGTGATGGCTTAGGACCGGTTGCCGCCACATCTACCAGGTATCTCAAATGGGTCCCGCATAATGTCTGGCACAGACCTGGTCATTTTCAGTGAAGTCCTTGCCTGGCCTATTTGACCAAGGGGTGTGGCTGGGGTGTAATGTTGGGATGGAATCTGCCTAGGATGGTCTCAAGGCATCTACCCATGAGAAGTGTAGCCGAGACCTATTAGTCATGGCACAGGAAGTTGTGTGCTGGGTTAGAAGATACTTAGCAAGCCTAGAGTGCCAATCTATGGGCCCACCTTGCAGGGCTTCTTAATGATCTGATGCTTTACATTAGGCCATAACTGCAGTGAAAAAGAGCCTGGAAGGCGCTGCTGATTCCAGGTTAGCTAGGAAACTCAAACTCAACAGGAGATAATTGGGCCGTGTATTCAGACCGATAGTGTCAGGGAGGCATGGTAGCGAATTATCCTTGATAGAGCCTTTAGTTGACGGCTTCTGGACGTTGGTGGTGTATCAAGGTCAGCTTTTCCATTTAGAAAAGAATCGACCAATACCAGAAATGTTACGCCATTAAAAGGGGGGCCAGATCATGATGCACCCCGACAGGTCCAGATTTTCCACCTGCTGGAGTGAGTGGGTGGACAGGTTGTGCCTGATGGTGACAAGCATTCACCAACTTGTATCTGGATTCCATGGCCTGGCCACCATATAACTGAGCTAGGCTTTCATTCTGACAATGCTTTGGGATGCCCTTCATGCATGGACCTTGAAAACTGAGTTCTTGCAATTGGAAGGGATAGCTCCTATTCCCCAAATAAAAGCCTTGCAAGAAGATTTCTTGCTGGCGAGTTATTGAAAGGCAGAAGTTTGGGTGCATAAGGAATTGCGGCCCCTTCCCACCCGGTCAAGGACTTGGGCGATTTACCTTGTCCGCAGAGGTGGGCAGCGATAATCAAGGTTGGTGATGGGAAGTTGAGATCATTGATCAGGAACACCAGCCAGTTGTTTGGTGCAGATCCCCACAGAACAGGCAGTGGGATCAGCGTCGTAAGAGTGTATTCAGCGTGGCATCAGAGTCCATCAGCGTGGCAGAGACTCTTGCCAGCTCGATGACCAGTGTATAGGAATAGACAGCGAAATAAAGTCCATACCTGGTCATCTTGGAGGCAAAATCTGAGGATTGTCTATCGCCTGGACAAGAAGTCCATACAGGGCTATGTGATGACATAAAAAACTTGAATGGTGTCTGACAGAAACATCATGATTTTTTTGACCAGAAGCAACTGCAGCCAAAGCCTCTTGTCAATTTGGCTTGTAGTTGCGCCTAGTTTTGAAGAAAACAAATGGGTGCCTTCGAACATTAGGCCGTCATATCGACTTAAAGACGGCACCTATGCGCCAAAGAGAGCAATTGCTACTAAAACTATAGGTTAATGTCATTAAATTGGATCAGACCCCAGCATCAGATTGGCAATTATTTTGACTGACGGAAGCCAATGGGCTTCCTAGGTCCCCAGTGCCAGGGGGTTGCTATCAAGGTCTGTGCGAGGCTCCTGCAACGGTAAGCTTTTGTGGCAAAATGAAGCATAAAAGTTTAAAAGGTCCCTAAAAGGCTGGAGGCTCAATTTTGTTAGGTTGTGTGTGCCTATGAAATAGCCCTAATTGGATTCCAATTGGTGAATACCAGAGGCGTCATCTGTATCCAAAATTCTAACCTGTGGGTGGCAATAGTGCATTCTCTTTTTAACTTAGATTGCTTCCCGAAAAATCGAGATCCTTGATTTCTTTGCAGTAATTGAGACTTGTCAAAGGCATATTAAATGCGTCATAATACGAATTACACCTGGTCAATCCTTGAGAGTCTTTCCATTAAGATTGGAAAATCCTGGGCTGAGCCCACAGAATTGGAGCACACCTCATTTAAAAGCGTCCTGTGATTTACGAATAGTTGTGTAGTTCAGCCAGCTGTTGGTCATCAAACAGGGAACTTTGATAACGGCCCTGTGACATGTCTAATTTCATGAAATAGTCCTGGGCTTCAAAAAGAATGTAGTAGTGCTGGATACAGGGACTGGAGATAAGCACTGATTTTGTAAATATTTATTCAATGAGTTCTTGTAACGGCACAGTATTTTCTTTTGCTTAACCCATTTTCTTTTTTCAGGGTGTCACTATTGGGTTTCCCATTTTCCCTGTTAATTTGTCAAAGCTTTTTAATTTGGGGCGGATTTGTAAAGGTACTCTCAGGCTTTAAACGGATAAGATTGGTACTGCTGAGGAGTCCAAGTTGAAAGTATGTTGGGTTCCTGATAACAGCCAGCCCCCTTCGCTGAAACATTAAGGTAGTTATTAAACAAGTGGTCATTCACATTTGTTATAGAGTGGTTCGTCTATATGGAGGCCAGGATCAGAACCAGTTAACCGCAAGGTTAGGGAGGGCATCAACCACTACCACAAAAGGCAAGTGACTTTTAAATTTAACTGGAAAAAAAACTTGCTTTTCAATGATTGGGATGTTCTGCCTTGGTAGTCACATTGGTAACTGGCACTGAAGCTTCTTTTTAGCCCATTGTGGAAGTGTTGTTTCAAGGTGCTCTGTGGATGTGGACTGCTGAGCGTGTTACTCCATCCTGCAAGTTTCCCTTCTATAGAAACAAACATTGATTTTGTTAGACTTTGTTAGTCACTTGGCTTGTAGCAGGTCACAGTTTCATGTTTTGAAATGTTGGGTTGTCTGAGCCTTTTGGACATAAGTCTTTCCTGCTTGACAGATCTGGCTAAATGCCCTTCCTCTGGCATTTTAGACAAATGGCATTCCCAAACTTGCAGGATGCCCTGAGGTGGTTTTCCCCCACAGCTAGAAAATGGGCTGAGCCATGGAGGTAGATGGGGGTTGGCCTGTTCCTTTGACTGTTTTTTTGCTGCCTGAGAAATTTACATATTGCCCATTCAGAGCCTTCTTCTTCTGAGGAGACTTCATCGTAATGGATGGCTGAGCTGCTCTGGCTAATTGGATTTCCCTGAATTTCTGCTGCGGAAAGTGCTGATAGTTCTGTAGCTTGAGACTCTCCAATTGCTAATTTAAGGCTTAAATCCCCTTTTGCCAATAGACACCTTTGTAGCCTTAAATCTCTGACTCCACAAACTAGTTGGACATGTCCTCCAGATAGTCTCTAAACCCATAATGCAAGGCAGCTGTTCCAAGCTGCCATGTACCCATTAATAGTCTCTCCCTCAGCCTGAATCTGTTTCCTAAAAACATGACGCCTGGCAATTCGGGCTGGTTTAGGGAATAGTGGTTTCCTGCAATTCTTCCCATGGAACAGTCTTAATTGAACATGGAGCCAATAATGTAGTAGCAGTGTCAAACACTGTGGCTCCGCAAAAACTTAAAACTTTTTCCTATGGTCGGAAATGTCAGCGAGGTCTATGGCATCTAGGAAACAGTCAAATCGGTTTCTGTAGGATTCCTATGTTTCTGCTATCGGTCTGAAAGGCAGGAATGCAGGGTTCGAAGTCATCTCGACTCAGCGGTGCCGGATCTTCTGAGGAAAGTTGAAATTCGCGCTTGCGAATAGTGACAGTCAGCTCTTAAAGTGACATTCAGCTTGATAGCGTCTTCAGCTCTTTTTGTCGTGACTTTGCTCAATGATTCTTTGCCCGGTTGCCTCTTATATGTATCCCACCCTCATCGCCAGTGTTGTAGAGCGGTGGAATAACATGTAGTGAACTTCAGCTTTTACTTTATTGTAACAAAGGGTTGCCGCAGCTGGCGGACAACAGCTGATGCCGTTTGACATCTCCCTTTTATAGCCGGCTGTCAAACGGCATCAGCCAATAGGAACGGTCCGTGTTCCCACTGAAAACATGGACCGGAGTGAAGACTTCAGCTCATTTTTTTCCCAACATCACCCTTGGCATATAGGTGAATTAGCCTGTTGTATACAGAACCAATTTGCTCTTCTTTTTGTATAAGTGGGGGAAGAAAATAGGAAACTACCATTAGCTCTGTACAGTAAGTAAGTAAAGCCAAGCTTGACTCTGGTAACTTTATGGACAAGTCCATGCTTTGGGAAATAATATGGAAGTGATTTTTCACTAATGTCTGGGATTGGTGGTGGGGATTTCCCAGTTTATCTTTCAACCCAGGGATCACCTACTGATCTTCCATCCAAGTACCAAATAAATACTTATCTTTTTGAGATCAGTCAAGTTCATTTAGGTTTTGCTGCCTTGCTATGTGATCCAGTCAGTGAATGCTACCTGGCAGCTGCTTGCAGGGATACCTTCCATATCTACACCTGTGTTCTGGAATGTTCTCCCCTCTGAGATGTTTCCTATGTCATCTTTATCTCCATCATTTTTAAATGAATGTGTTACATTTGTTCTTATGTTTTAAGACAGGGGTCCCCAACCACCGGGCCTGGACCGGTACCGGTCCGTGAATCATTTTGTACCGGGCCGCAAAGAATAAATAATCTTGATTAAAATATATTTTTGCTTCCGGGTGTCTTATTTTGAAAGACAACCACTTCTGCCCTCGTCTATTGCGCTAACTTCCACGCCTAACTTCACGGACAGCATTGCTAAAGCTAAGAAGCTCTTTACTATTGGGGAAGAATTGATTTTGCCGGTCCTTGAAAAAGTGTTTCTGCATGAAGCTGGTCCCTGGTACAAAAAAAGGTTGGGGGCCACTGTTTTAAGATATATTTAATTAGGCACAGTTTATTATTGTATGTTTCAAAATGGCTTGGCATAGTAGAAAATAAACATTATATAAAACAATTTAGATACAACAGTTTCAAAAACTGAGCTTTCATTACAGTCTTGTTCCATGAGATCTCAAGCTATAGTTCATAAATAGATGCATATTCAGTGACACTCTAAAATTTGGCTTTCCTATTTATTTAGTTTCAGTCTTTTAGTTATTTCACATTGTACATTCTTTTAATGAATGGTTAATATTTTTGTTGCTTATGACCATTCCAAAAAATAACATTTTTTCTTGAATTTCAGGACCGTTGTATCGGCTTCTAGTTGGTGTTGAGTATGTTGTTGGACGAAAGAATTGTGGAATTTTAATTCAAAATGATCAGTCAATCAGCCGAAGTCATGCAGTTCTTTCAGTTAAACATCCCCAAATGAATCTTGTAAGTATCACATTCATAAATATTCTGCCAGCTGTCTCCTGGGCAGTTATCTACTATATAAAAGTATGGTTTTTTGAAAAAAATTAACATTTGTTGACTTGGTACAAATAGTATCAAATTCATCCTGATGGCATTATAGAAAATATACAAATTATGTAATTTGGATCTGAAACCAGTGACAGAAATTATGTAATTTGTGTCATTTAGGTAACAATATATGTCATTAGGTAAGAATATTCTATCTTGTTGCAGATGAATATGATTTATTATACCTCTTCAGTCAAAACTCAAAAGTTTTTTACTGAACCTCTTCGTATAAAACGGGAGATAAAATATAGCTTTCATATTGGCTTTATGATTATAAGTCTTTATTCTTCAATCAATTATCTTTTATTACCTCTGAACTGGTTGGTCGAAACAAATCCATTTCAAGCCAATATTTAATATCCTGGTTTGTTTGGCAAATACAGGTTGTCCTCAACTTAACAACAATTCATTTAGTGACAGTTCAAAGGTCAAAAAAGTGACTTATGACCATTTTTCAAACTTACAATCATTGCAGCATTCTCATGGTCATGTGATCAAAATTCAGATGCTTAGCAACTGGTTCATATTTATGACAGTTGCAATGTCTGGGAGTCACATGATCAGCTTTTGTGCCCTTCTGACAAGCAAAGTCAATGGGAAGCTAAATTCACTTAACAATCATGTTACTAATTTAATAACTGCAGTGATTCACTTAGCAACTATGGCATGAAAAGTCATAAAATGGGGCAAACTCACTCAACAAATGTGAGTTTGTTAGTAACATAAATTTTGGCCTCAATTGTGGTCATAAGTTGAGGACTACCAGTACCATAACTATACCTAAACATTCAATTTAAGCACTACAATAATTCATTAATTGAAGGCAGGGCCAGATTGAGCCATTTTTAGCAGCTGAACACAGGGAACTCGAGCTAAGCCATTAAAATAGTTTTTAGAGATTCATCCAAATCATCCTTCTAGTTGATTATATTTAAATTTCAAATATATTCCTTAACTTTTATATATTAGAGATTAACACGGCTGCCAAGATAAGACCCCCTCTTATATCAGCAAAGAAAAAGAAATTTGATCCGGAATAATGTCAGGTTTCCAAGTGATAAAACCCATTCAAAAAGAAACAAGCAAAATCCATCTTCCAAAACAAATTTCTTTCTCTTTGCTGGTATGAGGGGGGAGGGTTTCAGACTCAGCACATTCTTAAGGTCAGAGGAGTACTTAGATAGTGAGGATTGTTTTGGCTAGATGACTTTCCTTCCAGTGGGAACAGAAGCTGTTCCTGCCGAGACCTGGAGGTAGAGATTGAAGACATCAAGCAACGTTGATTTATTTCTATTGGGAAATGTGACTTTTGTGGGTTGTTTCTAATTTACAATATGTGGTGTAATTCCGGTTTGTGTCGGATGCAGAATTACAACAGATTTTGCCAATTTGATGATTACCTAAATAAAAGAAATTTGTTTTAGAAGATGGATTTTGCTTATTTCTTTTTGAATGGGTTTCATCACTTGAAAACCTGACACTGTTAATACTAGAAGCAGATAAGATTAATTGTGCTTGCCTTATTTCTGATGTAAAGTATTGTATTGATTAATTGTTAAAAGAAAAAAGTGTTCCTATTCATCTACCTATTTTCAAGAAAAAAATATCCATTGTAGGTGAAGTAAAACTAAATTTTGATTAACTTGGATGATTTGCTGGTTTATTGTGTAATTTTTGTATTGTGTATTGTGTCATTTTCAAGTACTATTAAAGCAATTGAAATATTTGGGGTCCTTGGTGCTCTCTGAGCTTGGTTGTGTGTGTGTTTTTTCGTGTGTTTTTCAAGAAAAAACACAAGCTCAAACAATACCAAGGACTCCACAATAAAAATAGTATTTTATGGCAAAAAAAATGTAATATATACCCTGTTTCTCCAACAATACGGCCTCCCCCAATAGGAAGTCCCAGCATGTTTTATAGGTATGAAATGAAATTAAGCCCCTCCCCCCAAATTAAGGCCTATATTAAAACATGTGAAATGGGGGGAATGGTGGGGGGGCTTGCTGTTAGGAAGTACTTTTGTTGCACACCCGGATATGGTGCTGCCTGCGTTGACCCAATGCTAAGTGCCTCACCAACGCTGAGGTCTACATCCCAGCCGTTGCTGCCCGCCTGCCCAAAGATGCAAGGGGGGGGGAAATTAAGTCACACCCAAAAAGACAGCCTAGCCATTTTTTCGGGGCTCAAAAAAAAATAAGACCTGGCCTTATTATGTGAGAAACACGTTATGTAGAACTTTTTTTTTCTTTCATTCAGTTGTGTTAAATTCTTGAAGACTGCCTGGACAAATTCCTGCAATTTGGTTGGCAAGACTTTTGGAAGTGTTTTGTCAATGCCTTCTTTCTAGGGCTAACAAAAAATAACTGGTCCAAGATCACTCAGATGGCAGAACTAGAAGCGATTCTCCCAGTTTTTACCCTGATGCCTTTAACCACTACACCAAACTGGCTCTTGTATGAAAACCAATAAATACAAATCACATTAATGTGTAGTTTGAAGTTTTAACGATGTAAGGATTTTTTAAAATAGGAGGGGGTATAGCTAGTACAGTGAATAGGCTCGCTGTCTTTGAACTTTAAATGCTGTGATCTTTTTTTGTATTTTCAGAGTCAATCTTCATCATTTCCTGAATTGACTTTAAAAGACACTTCAAAATATGGTACCTTTGTTAATGGAGAAAAGCTACAGAATGGTAATACCATAACATTAAATACTGGTGACAGAATCACTTTTGGAGTCTTTGAAAGCAAATACAGGTATGATAGATTTGTGCTAACCTTGAAACAGTTAAAAGGAAATGTATGAGTTTACTGTGTATTTCACACATGATAGACTATGATCATGGATGAAATAAATGTATAACACAAAATGTTGTTCATGACTTTGAAGTTTGTAGAGAACTGAAATTAATTATAAAAACATTCAGTATTCCAATTCATTTAACTTAGATAAAAAATTGTAACCCTACATAATTTATCATATTTTTCAGACTATAAGATGTACTTTTTCCACCCCCAAAGGTGGGTGGAAATGTCTGTGCATCTTATACAGTGAATATTGCTGAAGCCCTGCCCACCCGCCGGCTCCTACCCTTTGGCCTCTGCCTCCCAGCAATTTGTCTCCTTGCAGCAAAGAGCAAACAGCCTGGTCAGCTTCAGCACAGCCTGATTAGCACAAGCAGCTGATTATTGGTTGGATCAGCCTCCTGATGATCAGCTGTTTTAGGCTGCAGGGATTGCCTGTTGCCACCTCCACGTGCCCCATTTATGGTCTCCGTGCCCTGTTTTCAGTCTCCACACATCCCATTTTTCACCCGATCCGATCCCCCTCCCAGGAATAGGCCGAAAATGGGGCACACGGAGGCTGAAAATGTGGGCGGAGGCTGAAAATGGGATGTGGATGCCAAAAATGGGCTATGCGGAGGCGGCAATAGGCTATGGCAATCCCTGCAGCCAGAAACAGCTGATCACCGGAAGCCTGATCCAACCGAAAATCAGCTGCTTGTGCTTATCAGGCTGTGCTGAGGCTGAAAAAGGGTGTTTGCAATTTGCAGGGGGGCACAGGCAGAGGCAGATTTTTTTTCTTGTTTTCCTCCCCAAAAGCTAGGTGTGCCTTATACTTTGGAGTGTCTTATACTCCAAAAAATATGACCTAGAAGCATATCTACAGATTCAGCATATCTTATTGCCAAATAAGTGTTAAAGCTTTAGTTTAATAGGAAATGTGTCTCAGTGAATTTAAGAAATCATCAATGAATTTGGCTGTTTTGAACAGTTCACATTTGTCTCTAATCTTCCTTTTAAGGATATATTATGGAAGAAGTGGAGACTTCCAACTGCAGACAGTCTTAGAGGAAGTATATTAAGGTTGTCAAACTCACACTGTCATGGCGTCATGTGACATATCGGGACTTTTTTCCCCTTATTAAACCGGGTGGGCATGGGGCCAGCATGTGATGCATGTGGCAGCCAGGCCATGAGTTAAATATCCCTGAAGTAAATTGCTTGGGCCTTTGGCAATCAGAGTTCAAGCTGGGATACACCACATTATGTTGGTCATTGTTGAGGATGACTTATGGAGTGACCAGTATGGGGAGAATGCAGCTCTGTTGATCCTTCTTGAACTCTCAGCAGATTTCAATACTATTAATCCTAGTATCCTCTTGGAGTGTCTCCAAGGGATTGGAGTAGTTGGCACTGTCTTACAGTGGTTCTCCTTTCTGAAGGGGTGATTTCAGCTTGTATTGAGGGAGGAGAAATCTGCCCTGAAGCATCTATCTTGTGTGTGCTTCTATCTTCTATCCACTTCTTTTTAATATTAGGGGAGGTCATTTGCCAGCACAAAGTTAGATTTCAAGCTATACATCACACCTCAGAGCCAACAGAGCCATAATTGTGCTGGACAAATGCCTTGAGAATGTCAGGGTTCGGTTGAGGAGGAGCATATTCCAATTGAATCCTTCAGAGGCAGACTGACTTTAGGTTTGTTTACTTAACAGTTCCATGATTGACTCTGAACGGTTTCTATCCTTGTTCAGAAATGGTCCACGATTTAGGAGTTCTCCTAGAACTGTGATGTCGAACCTATGGCACACATGCCAGAGATGCCACACACAGTCCTCTTTCTGGGCATGCGAGCCGTCACCCCAGCTCAGCCCACATGTGTGCACGCCTCCTGCCAGCCAGCTAGTCTTTGGTTCTCTTCTGTGGTTGCATGGGGCGCCTGTGTGGGGAGCAGGACGCACATGTGGGGGATGCACACCTGTTGCATTTTGACAGTGCGCGCATGCACTCTGGGCACTCGGTGCTGAAAAGGTGAGCCATCACTGTCCTAGAATCACAGTTCCTGTTTTAAAAAGGTGTTACCAACAAGGTATTTGCAGCTATATTTTGCTTACCAATTGCATCATTCTTGGAATGGGGGAGAGTCCTTCTCACAGTGGCTTATACTCTAGTCAATTCCTGTTTTAATTATTGTGACTTATACATGTGTCTGCCCTGAAGAGCATTCAGAAACTACAGTTATATAGCATGTATCATCCCAGGCTATGATGGATGAATCATGATATTCTTGGATTAACCCACAGCTTTGGGAGCTGCATTGACTGTCACTTGATTTAAGCGTTCTATTTAAGCTGTTGATTTTCACATTTAAGGCCATATCTGATTCTGTATGTGGACCACCTTCTCCTTGTTTCATTTTCTTGTCCAACCACATCAAACAGGGTCAATTCCTTTAGGTCCTAAGACTCCCACTACTATGCTAAGAAATGGTGAGCTGTTTGGCATTATTTATAATCATATTCTGTTTTATTGTATTTTGCAGAGTAGAATATGAACCACTGGTAGTGTGTTCTTCATGCTTAGATGTTTTGCAGAAAAATATTTTAAATAAAAATATTCTTCAGCTGGGTGGCCATGTTGTGAATGAGTGGAACGAAGACTGTACCCATCTTGTTATGGTTCTAGTTAAAGTTACTGTGAAGGTGAGTAACTAAATGGAAGCATCCCAGCAATGGGCACCAGAAGGATAGATGCGGAGAAATGTTTTATTTCCACTCTTACACAAGTTTTTTTAGGAAGTAAGTCCCATTAGTCCATTTGTTCACAGGAGTATAGGCTTGGAAGCCTTTTAATATATTTACTTACTTACTTACTTATTCACTTACAGCATATGGCTAGTAATACAGCAAGGAAAAGAAAAGGAATATAATATTTATGGCGACAGTACAGCTGTCATTCTTATTTAATAAATGATTTCTTTGCGTGAATATTAAGATATATTGATATTTCAATGTTAAAAATATAATTAACAATATAAACCTTTTCAATGAAGAAATCGTAGAGAAGGTCAGATTATATTGGATCAGCCAAGAGAAATGCACAGGGTATAAGGCAATGAGTGATTCATACATATGTAGAAGTTGAAGAAGTGATTGGGATAAGATAGTTAACAGAGTCGCACAGAAACGCCTGGGGGATGGGGAGTGTCAGAATTTTCAATTAATTAATTTCAACTAATAATTTCAATCAGCTAGGAATATAACCCAGAGCTACGTGTATTCTAATTCAGGGGTCGCCAACCTTTTGGACCTCAGGGACCACCAAATTCATAATTTTAAATCCTGTAGACCACTAATATGGATTTTGACTGATGGTGGCTTGCTGACATTGATGGGAAAGTCGGTCCCATATTCCAGAGCTGCAGTAGTCACAGGACTGGCTCTTTGGTCATGCCGGAACAGCTGCTCGTCCACCCGGGTGCACCAGCCTGCCATGGACTGGAGGAGCTGCTTCGGGATGACCAAACAGCCAGTCCTGTGACTACTGCAGCTCTGGAATATGGGACTGACTTTCCCACCAATGTCAGCAAGCCACCCCGGGATGGATTTCCCTCCCACACTATTAGTCTTATCTTCCAGTTCCAGCAGGTAAGGTTTGCGTTTGGCCAAAGGGTGGGGACCAGCAGGTTGGCAGGCCATGTGGGCAGCACAGCCTTGTATTCCTGTGCAGCCTGGATTAATTAAGGACCACCAAAATTTTCTTGCGGCCCACCAGTGGTCCCTGGCCCACCAGTTGGCGACCACTGTTCTAATTCGAATCATACTTGTTTACATAAAAATGTTTTCCAGAATTTTTTTGGAAAATGTTCCAATTCAAATTTTTCCAGAAAACCCACATATTTAATAGTCACAACTGAAAATATAGGTAGTCCTTGTTTAAACAACAGCCTAGTTTAATAACTGTTTGTTGTTCTGACATTGTTGCAAAAAAACTGTAAAGCAAAGAAACTCTGAACTAAGATCTTAAACCAGTGGCGATTGCAAGCAATACTTTGTTTAATGATTGAGTTGCCAGTCTCAATTATGGTTGCTAAACAAAGACTACTTTATATTAATGGGAATCCTTTTGTAGAAGGATTAGTTGCTATATATTGTAAAAATAAGATACTGACTGGAGGAAATAATAAAACAGTGCAAACTGTTGTACAGTGATTATAGAATTTTATTATAGGACTTCTGTTCCTTTTGTAAGGAAATCTCAGGTTGAGATTTCAATGAATAAACAGAATGGCTTGTACTAGGCTGAGGAACCTGAATTAAGATCCCAAAGACTACATGTTTTGTATCACAATGAATTATTATTATAATTTCCCACTTTTGTTGTAGACAATATGTGCACTGATTTGTGGTCGACCAATTATGAAGCCGGAATATTTTGATGAATTAGTCAAAGCCATTCAAGCAAAGCAACAGTTACCACTGCCTGAAAGGTAAAAAGTTCTAAGATACATCCCCATTTTAAAAAAGTTTTAATGTTTCATTTTATAATAATCTACCAATTAACAATTGCTGAGGTTACATTTGCTTTCTAAACTACTGAAGTATGCCTTGATTAAATGTAATTATTCAAGGTACATTAATCATGTGCTATATATTGATAGTGCAGTAAAATTTCATGATACATTTTGTTTTGTTTTGTATCTTTTTTGGACTATGCATGCAGTTTTCCTTAATTGAATTTATTCTACATGAAATGCTACTTCTATTATTATTTCATAAGAAAATACCTTGCATTCTCCTTTTGATTATTTATGGCCTTGTGCTACTGAATGGCATTCTTTCTGCAATTCAGTATCTATCTAGGCAAGGAATAATATTGCATAAAAGTACTAATTTAAACAATAGTCGGATCAATAATGAGACAATGGTATCCAGCTCCATATGTATCTTTTAAGGATTAAAAGTCCAAAAAGCCCAGTTTCTTATATCAATGAAACTCTGGATTTGATAAACCTCAGATGATGAAAGTTCTACAAATCTAGGGTTAGCGAACGATATAATCTTAATGGTGATGGAAGATGAATTTATCACAGGTTTTTGCTTCTGGGTTTTGCCAAAGCAAAGAAATACTTCGATCTTGTAGACCCAATTTTAGTCTGGAGTTTCCTAATGAATGAATAAATTGGGAGACAAGCAACATGAGAATAGGATGATTCACTTCTATATTTCATTTTCATTCCAGAAAATACTTTTGTAAATTGAGGATTGACCAGTTGTCTGGCATATGTACGTCCTGCAGAGTTTCATCCTAATTTTAAAGAAACAGATTAAAAAAAAAAAAAATCTCCAAAACAGACCACATCAATTAAAAAAGATAGGCTCTACTCTGAATTTCGAACCTAAGTATATCCTTTGATGAACGTCCTCTTTTAATTGATATTATTGAAAGCAATATCCAGAGCTACAGACATTTAATTTTAATTATTATATTTGAAAGCACTACAAAATTCTTAGCATATAAGGTGTAAACATATCTCCAGGGGGCACAATAAAAATAGCTCTGAGTTGCCTGGATTATATTTTAGTGTGTTTATACTAACCTGCCCTATTACAGATTTCATAATGTTATTCAGCTATTATACTCAATTCCAACAGAAAAAAAGGCTGAATATCATCTATTTATTAATAACAGTTCTTTTGATAACTCCCAGTCAGTACTTCATGGAAACAGAAAGATTCCTCATATTACACGCTATAATTGTCCACTGAGAAAGTAACAGTACCTGCAAAACAATTTGATTGATATTCTTGAATGTTCTGAGAAGTCAAAAGACACAGCTTGTACTATCGTTCTCTTTCTGAGCAAAGGTTATTATGCATAATGTTTTGAGGACTAAATATTATGCCTTTCTTCCTACAGTCTCTTTTAAAGTGCTCTGAAAAAGACTATTCTAGTAATTGAAATGGTCTAATCTGGAAAAGGACTGTTACAGTATAGCTGTAAAAGTTATACTGTTAAATAATAACAGTATAACAGTATATTTAACTGTTAATAAACAGTTAAATAATATTAACTGTAATATTAACTTATTACAGTTAAAACTATGTTTCAAAGTTGGGTCAATTAAACAGAATTGTCCATTTGGATGAAAGAATGCTTCCAGTGAGGTTGGAATGGCTGAAGATGGGTTCATGGGATTTAAAAGTTACAACATTTGACTTTGCAAACTTCCACTTATCAGGTAGCCTCAGATGGCAGCATCTGGCTGATCTTGTCTGGACTTAAAAGCTAAATAGGATTAACCCTGGTTAGACTGGTATGGAAGATAAGCAGATAATAACAGGCTAGACTGGAAAATTGAAGAATGTCCTGGAAAAATGCAATGGCAAAACATTTTTGCATTGCTACCAAGTGTAATCATTGGGAGTCTAGATCAACCATAGGACATAGTGTAAGCCTTAGAGATAGCTACACTAACAAAGATTTTAAATACTACTTTATAATTTTTTTTGTGGAGTAAATAATATTCTCTAAAATACAAATTTCAATATATATTAACCAATATATTATCAGCAGAAAAACTCCTCTGAATTTAAATGTTACAGTTTGGTCAGATTTGATAATTAAAACTGAAATGAATATTATCACTATTTAATATAAATATGTTCATATTTAACATTTCAACATCACATACCTTTTTTGGATCCATCAACTTTCTCTCTGATAAATGGTATGCTGTGGTCAAATCAAATCTCTAATAGTATAATGATGAAGACATTGACTTCTAGTTCACCATTAGCCACAGAAAAATCCTGGATAATTTTTGAGACAATCACATTCTCCCAGTCTAACCTATCTCAGAGTGTTTTAATTGGAGAAAAATTGAGCTCTTGGAGAAAAATGGGATACAAAGTAGTCTTCATGTTATGACTGTAGTTGAGCTCGAAATTACCACATTACGTTGTACCGGTGGTTAAATAGGTCACCACATGACTTTGCCTGATTTTTATGACCTTTTTAATGACGTAAATGAATCATCGCAATCACCTCGAGTCACTCAGTGCTGAGATGGATGGCATACAAATTTAATAAATAATAAATACCGCAAATATCATGGTGGTTATGCAAATCCATTGTATGCAATTGGTATTCTTTGCTGGGAACTGGAAGTAATTGGAGGATTACTTCATAACTGAGTCATAAGTAGTTATGGGAAGATTCATTGTAACTTGGAACAGTGACTAAATAACAAGTCATAAATCAAGGAATACTGTGAATCTAATAAATACTTTGGGATATACAAATACTTGATGGGGAGTAATAATCTTTGTGTTCATCCAAGGCTTGCTTTAAGAATACGCCCAAGAGAAAGGACGGTGCTAAATAAAATCTCAGTCTGGAATGTAATACATCCTTCTGAGATAGTAAGAAGAAAATGTGTTCTTAAGGAAAGGCTATTTCATTTTAAAGAAAATCTTTCTTTTTAAATAAGTTATGAAATTTTATAAGAGTTTCCTTTGTTTTTAGATTTTTTCCAAAAGTTGATGAACCAAGTATTGAGAATGAAAATATAGATCTCATCAAATGTCCTAGAAGAAGAACTATTTTCAGAGGAAAAAAATTTATGTTTCTAACAGCAAAGCAGGTAAAAATTTCTGTTCCTAAGTGAGACAATTGTTCAGTGAGATTTGTTCTATTTAACAACCTTTCTGGTCACAGTTGTTAAATAAATCACTGCTGTTGTTAATTTAGTATTAAGTGATTATTAAATCAATCTGGCTTCCCCATTGACTCTGCTTGTCAGAAAGTTGCAAGCGGTGATCACATGACCCTGGGAACACTGCAACGGTCATAAATATGAACCAGTTGCCAAGCATCCAAATTTTGATCATGTGAATTGGCTGCTACAATCATTGTAAATGTGAAAAACAGTTGCAAGTCACTTTTTTTTAGTGCCGTTGTAACTTCGATTGTTCACTAGATGAATGGTTGAAAATTGAGCACTTGACTGTACTTAACATTTGTTTATTGTAACTTAGAGAGACCTCTTTGTTGTTCTGTTTAATTTTTGAAATGACTGGTGTATTTATATAGATTTAAAAATTACACATTGATACCAGCTTAGTTCTTTACATTTAATTTCATTCTAGCATGCAAAATTGAGTTCAGCAATTAAGCTTGGAGGAGGAGAAGCAAGACTGTTGACTGACAAAACAGAAGTTGCTGCTGCTTTAATAACATCTAACACTTGTGTCATTGAAGTAGGATCTACAAACTCCCAACCCTCAGTTTCTACCTTGGACAAAAAATGGATTGATAATATCACAGCTGTCTTGCAAAGGTGTAGCTTACTGTTTATAATTTAAACAGAACTGCTGAGTCATCACCATTTCACAATATAATGCAAAATTGAAAACATAAAGGAGATATTCATCTTACAACATAGTTTATTGTGCAAGAAAGTACTATTTGAATTTGATTAAGAGTTTTTTTTTATTATTTCATCACATAATTTGCTCCGAGGATTCTAGATTAACTTTTGCTGTACTTAGGAGGAATTCTGAAACTTTTTGCTATGTAATCCACTATCAGTTGTACAGTAAAATGTATTTTTACAGAATAAAATTTTGAAATATTTCAAAATAAACTTTCAATATGACACATAGGCTTGACATTGTAAGGTTCCATGTAACATACTAAGGTTCCTGTACCTTCCAAAACCTGAACATACGTATTCATTTACTATCAAGACTTTGGATATAATTGTCCAATGTGAAATAGTAAAAAAAAACCCATAATTGGTTGATTAAAAGAAAAAGCCATGGTGGCGCAATGGTTAGAATGTAGTACTGCAGGACTAACTCATTGCTTCCTCCAGGAGTTCAGTTCTGATCCACTCAAGGTTGACTCAGCCTTCCATCCTTCCAAGGTCGGTAAAATGAGGACCCAGATTCATTGTGGGGACTGACTCTAAACCACTTAGAGAAGGATGTAAAGCACTGTGAAGCGGTATGTAAGTCTAGTGCTATTGTTGTTAAGGGATTGACCAATTATAGGAAATCATGTTTAATTTTTTCATGAGAACCCTTAGGTACTAAAAACTGGCACAGTTGTGGATTGTAGACTTAAAACTAAACATTAAAAAAAATGAATTGTTTCCCTGTATTTCAAGAAAGCATTTTAAAGAATAGGAAAAAGATCTAGCAGCCTACTTGAATATTTTTGTGCTACTCTGAATTCTGTGTGGAAGTCTGTTTTTAAATGTTTTTCTGGATATTTTAGATGAATGATACTTTTTTGATAACACATTTTATTTCTGTTAGGAAGAATTATAGAACAATCTCAGAGGCAGAAGTTGGTTTAGCAGTTATTTTTGCATCTACAGAAAAATACTGTAATCCTCAAATTTCACCCAATGGAGGTAACAAAAGTACTTTTTTCCACATTGTTTTTTCTTTTCTTAAGTCTTTTGTTTAAGAAATCGATATTTAGTCAATAGCAATAGGATAACTGTTTACCTGTATTATTCAATTGCAGCTTGGTTTTATTTTTAAATAATGTATGAAAGTAATTTTCCTCCCCCCCAAAAAAAAATATTATTGTCTTTCTCTCTTCTAATTTTTTTCATGAATTTATTCAACAAACTATGCCTAAGGAAACCATGCTTAGTCTAATTTATAAAAACAATAATTGTGGATCCAATATTTTCATACATTTACATTTTATTTCTAGAATGTAATCAGAAAACCTTTTTGTTCTGTGTTTATGCATTGTGTAATCCTCTTCAATTACTTATGAGAACAGCACACTGAAATTCACTATATGTAGCAAAAAGTGAGCTTTAAATTACCAAAACCCATCAGCATTGACTAACAGAGAGAATTTCTGAAATAATTTCTAATTTCCTTCCATATAGATTTCATCTTTTTGTTACATCTTTTTGTTTAATGTTAGATGAAACTTGAAATTTTTTCAAAGACTCAGGAAGTCCAACAACAGTTATAATCTCAATACATTTAAGTCATTTGAGCAAAAAAGAGAAAAAAATTCATATATAACTTCCTTGTTATACAGTAAAAGTAATTATTTGCTTTATTTTTTAATAAAAAAATTCAGAAGAGGGATAATGTTAAAATTTGACATTACAAAGAATTTTTTAATTAATAGTTTCCTAATAAAAGATGCTGATCTTGATGAATGAAGCCTATTAGCCCAAGATTTAATTCCAGCTCAGATATATTTATATAGCAGCAGCCACTCCTACTATTCATGTTATTGTACCAATAATTCTCTAAGTTTCATTAGATACCTTGGATATCTAATCAAAGATAATTAATATATTTTACGAACAAGTGATGCTTTGAATACAGACAGACCTTCATGTGAAATGCTAGCAAATAACACTGTCATTGTAAATTTACATTATGAAATTTACAATTTTCCTTTCTTTTTCCAAAATATGTTTGGAATATTTTGTCTCCTAAATTTCTGTCTTTCTGTCCCCTAAATTTTTTTTTTCACAAAAAAAATGCAGAATTAAGCGTGTGCCTTTGGATTGGCAGCACTAAGCAGTGCCCATCTTTTTAAACACCATTTAGTCCAATGCAAATTATCACATTTACTATGAGCGCATTATTTGCCTGTGTTTAAGGTCATAAAACCATGGACTAAATCACACCTGCATTATCTAAATACCTCCTGGTATTACAATTAACTGTTACATTGTACTGGTGCAGATATGAAGCTTGCTATGATTTGCAGTAATAATAGTGGACTTTATTATTGATGTTTTTATTTATGTTGGGAACTGCCATGAGATTGTGGGTTGCAAATACCATAATTTGTTAGATTTATAATCTGCCTTTCCTTAAGGAACTCAAGGCAGCATTAAGACTAAGATACACTTCATATATAGAATGAAAACATCACTAGAAATAGTAGGAATAACATATTTAATATTTTTTACTTCATAGCATGTTAGCCGTAGATATTCTGTATTCTGTAGGGTGTAAGTATTGTAACATAATACTGTATGTAAAAATAAACATAAAACATCAGAATTATATGAATTTAATTTACATAACTCTGATAAAATGGTTGTTCATTTTATCTTCATATCTAAATTGCAGATATAAAAACTGCTACTGTAGCATCCCATGTCCCTGAACAAAGTCAATCTCAGAGTGTAGCAGTGGAGGAAACAACAATGCCTTCCAACCAAGAGGACATCAGTGCATTTGTAGATGATACAGAAATGGATGAAATGATGGACACATTACTGTACATTATCGTTCCAATTTTCTTAGTTGATTCCAAAACTATAAATTCTTACCTCTTCAGTGATTGATGAAATTGGGGACATCTTATATGGTGTGTGAATTAGTGTAGAAACTTCTGTGACTGGACTGGACTATGGAATAGAATAGAATAGAATAGAATAGAATAGAATAGAATAGAATAGAATAGATGGAAGGGACCTTAGAGATCTTCTAGTCCAATCCTGTGATCAGGCAGGAAACCCTATATCATTTTAGACAAATGGTTGCCCAATCTCTTCTTAAAAACTTCCAGTGTTGGAGCATTCACAACTTCTGGAGGCAATTTCAAATGACTGTTTTTAACCATTTAGTTGCTTGTTAAGGAGAATCTAGTTGCATGGTTCATTCAACTCAGAATCACTTGGCTGAGATGGGCAGTTATAGAAAATGAGTAAATAAATCATCAGTCAATTGTGGATGGACATCTAAGTATACAGTGTATACTATACATGCATAGGAATTAGTTGTTGAAGTTAGTTATTAGCAGCAAACAAGTTTTTTTTTTTAACAAAATAGCAACCTACACTTAGTATGTCAAGTATGCAATTTTAATTGCAATGGAATATTAATTGGGTTATATTTAAATACATGTATTTTACTCTGTATTTTTATATAGCCATTACACTTTAGGCAATTAAAAGTTTTAATTGTTTTGGCATATCCCATCTTCTTTGAAATAGCATGCAAACTTACAATCTTAAATAATAGCCTTTTTTTCATATTAGGTAATAGGAAAAGATTAAAATCATTGAGGGTCAGTAAGGAGGCAAATTTTGATAGGGATAAGACTTCAAAATACCACACAGTTTTGTATTGTGTTAACATTTTCTTAGATGTCAAGACAATATAGAATTCTTCAGTTATTTCCAGGACTCCATGGAGGAGTGTGCTTATCTCAGTTTTGATTAATATTTTTTCTAACCTGTTTGCCTTTATAGTGTGGAATTATCGCAAGAGAAAACAAAGCCTGCAATCCAGTCACAGGATATAATTACTGTTAGGGAGACTCCAGAAGGAACAGGCAGGTTAAACAGAGAGAGAATCCTGCCCCAGTTAAAGAAGACACATGGAGCTGACTTCACCAATCTAGCATGTTTACCTTCTGAAACTTCAAGTCATAGCAGGAATAGGGAGGAAGATTTTCAGCAACTCAATTTGATTAAAAATTACTTTCAAGCCACTGCTAAAAAAAGGTACATTAATTCTTTTTTTCTGAATTGAGTCTTAAAGGTTAAAAAAAAAGTTCCCTTTCTTAACCTTTATTTTTATGTTAGCGAACTTAGTTTCTAACGTCTTACAGGAAGCTGTTATTTGATATTTATTCCAATAATGGTTATTACAGAGTGATTGAACTTGGTAGAATTTAGAATTGGTCTTGCTTATAAAACAGGATTAAATGTAAACACCTTTTTGTTGAAATATCCATAGGCCTTCGAACTTTATCCATCCAACTATCTATTGTTGACTAGAAAGGTATATCAAAGTAAAGCCAACTCTCAGTCTCTTTCTTCTATTTTAAGAGAAAGGAATGAGGAATTAGAAACACCATTATCAAAACATGCAAAGATGAATAAGAAATCATCACAGGTTTCCCATCAAACACCATCTGTACCTTTTTTGCTATGGGAAAATAATGTGGATTCTCAAAAAGGACAGTATGCAGCAACACAAGGAGTAAGTGACTCAAACATGGTCTCAAGAAAAACTTTAATATTGGAAAATAACAAGTTAAAGCAAATAGGAATGGAAAGTATCCCTGATGAAACACCTGCATCAAAAAAGAGAAAGAAAATAGAGGACCCTGTGGAAGATGAAGCTTCTTTAGAACTTGTATTTGCAAGCCAAGAGTTGTACCCAGAAGAGAATATAGGAAATCAGGATGAGAAAAACTCTCAGAATGCAAAGAAGAAAGTGAAACTGGATCTTACTGAAACCACTTTAAGAAACAAAGAAACAAAAATAGAAGCTACTAAATTTTTGGTAAGACCTGCTTTTCCTCATGAGATCTATTCATATATTAGGTCCTTCAAATTGCAGACATTTTACTATATTAATCAGTTAGCATTTAAAATTTCCTTTCATATATCTATTCTTGCATGTAATACCTTAATTTTGTTCCACAATGTAAATGTAACTAACAAGTACATATTTAAATTCCAGAAAAGCACACAAATGCACATACACAAAATATCACATTTGGTAATTGCTGAATAAATCTAAGCATCTTAAATTACAGTAGTACAGTCACATGCAATATTTCAAATATTTTTTTCTTGCATTCATGAGCTTAAGTGTCAGCTAATTTATGATTTTCTATCTTGAAATGGTTCTGGACTTTTTAACAAAATAATTGACTATTTAAAATAGGAAGAGTTCTTTTTATTTTTCAATAGAATAGTTCAAGATTCTGGAACCTCATGAGGTTAGTGATGGACAAAATATGGGCAGTTTTAGAAGGATGCATTTAGAATTTAGAATGCATTCATGGACGATACTAATGGCATCAATGGTTACACTTGAATTGTTTCTACTACTGGGATCAGTGAATTCTGGGCTAGTAAAGTGCTGTTGCACTCTAAGTCTGCTAGTGGGTTTAATAAAAGCAGATGCCTGGTTATTAAAAGAAAAGATTGGGGATATATCTGCCAGGCCTGAATAAGCATGACTGTATTCATGTTAATGATATAGTTGCAACTGCAGCAACTTTAAGTCAAGTTGCTAATGAATGAAAGCTCACTTTTTTATATTCTTTAAAATCCAAAAGTGCCTTGTCTGTAAAATGAAGAAGAGCTCCAGAAATGGAGGAGGGAAAATGATAGTTATAAATGAGTTACATGAAAGGAATCCTTTTGGGAGTATAGAGTGATGACTTTCACATTAGAGAAGAGCTGGGGAACCCTAGGTTAAGTTATATCCTTTGTTAGTTGTACAAAGTCACTGCTTTTAGCCAGTTGTTTTAGCTCAACCTACCCATAGGATTAGGTGTGGACAAAATGGAGGAGGGAGTACTATTTATACCTGCTGTGAGCTTTTGATGGAAAGGTGAGTTCTAAACCTGATAACCCTAGGCCTAACACAGATTTTGTACAAACATATACAAATAGTCTTCAACTTACAACAGTTTGTTTCGTGATTGTTTAAAGTTACAACAGCACTGAAAAAAGTGACTTATGGCCATTTTTCACTCTTATGACCATTGCAGCCTACCTGTCGCCAAATAATTTGTTACTTGACGATTAAGTCACATTTATGACAGTTGTAGTCTCCCAGGCTCTTGTGATCCTCTTTGTGACCTTCTGATAAGCAAAGTCAGTGGGGAAGCCAGATTCAGTTAACAACCATGTGACTAATTTAACAATGGCAGTGGATTCACTTAACAAATGTGGCAAGAAAAGTTGTAAAATGAGACAAAACTCACTTAACGAATTTCTCACTGAGCAATATAAATTCTGGGCTCAATTGTGGTCGTAAGTCGAGGGTCACCTGTACAAATATATCTTTTTGTTAAACAGGAAAAAAATGAGGAATTCCTTCCAGCAGAAAGCCAGAAAGAAGAAATCAAAGAGGAACTACCAGAACCTGTAAGAAGTGACTCAGATCTAAGGGATATTTTCATGTTTATTTCAAACTATTTCACAGGGTTATTGTGTAAATAAAATGGCACACTGTGTGCATTTGGAGGAAGCTGGGATGTAAATACAAGAAATAAAGTAAAAGGTGAATAAAGAAGGAACAAATATTTTAAAATTAAAAAATGCTTAAAATGTTAAGCAAATCTTTCTAAATAACTGTTTCTTATCCAAAACAATATTGGCGGTAGCGTTAAGAAAATATGTCATGTGCTTTCTGCCTCTTTTCCTCTTTCTTGCTATTAATTGAGAGCAAACCCCAATCCTTACTAGCATTGATGAAGTTTCCTAGTTTGGGAATGAAATATCTGCAAGAAAACAACCTAATTTAGAGAGCATAAAAAAAAACAAAAAAAACCTTCATTTCAACCCTGATCTACAAATATTCTCCCTTTTTTTGGTTCTTGCTATTATTTGTTAGGAGGTCAAACAGTAATTATTCCATTTGAGAATTAGGAGTATAGAAAGAGATCCGTTTTGTTTTATTTTTCATAGGAACTGTTGGGAGACTTAAAAAGAGAATGTCTGTTAGAAAAAAAGCTTGAGATTATTAGATCAGAGGTGAAAGGTTGCATGTAGTTTCCCAAATCAGAAAGAGTCCCTAACTTGTACCAACTTTGATGGTTGTTTCTGTTATTGCATCAAAAATATGTAATATTTTTTATCTTCCCAATTGTCCAAAAGATCAAAAATTGTCAGAGTGTCTGTCACATAATGCTGATTTTTTTAAGGAATACCCCCCCCCCCCAATATTAGATGAATTAGGTATTAGGAAGGTTTCTAACAACTTGCACATAATTTTTGTATGAGTTCACTTTATTTGAATTTTTTAAGATAAAATGGGTTTAATTATAACATTTGGGGAAATATTGACTTGGGATATAATCCCTAGAGTAGGGGGAAGGAATATTTCTGGTAATCTCATTAATGATAGAGAAGTTGGATTAGTGCCTTTATTAATTGTTCTTCCTTTTTCTCCTTAAATAGAATCCAGGTAAATGTGGAGATGATTCAAGTTATCTCCCTAGTAAAGTTTTGCTAATGGAATTTAGATCATTGGTTGTTACTCAACCAAAGAAAATCCTTTCTCCAGCAAATTCAGATGACGGGCATCTGAACAACTTTAAAAAATTTAAAAAGGTTTGTATACTGTAACAAAGGAACTTTGTTCAGAATATTAAATTTTAAGAATGTTTGTTTAACTCTGCTTTATTCTTCTCTTGATTTTGCATATGTACAATTATTAACTTTTAAAAGGATTTGCCTCCTTTTGAATTTTCTGAATGTTTGCATATGCAAAAGAATTTTAAGAGGTTGCTGTGGGTACTGCTGATATATACAGGAGCTTTAGTGAACAAACAACATCAAAAATTGGTGTTTGTTTCTTTTATTTCATAAACATAACAATCCAACATGTCGGTATGAAAAAAAAATCTTCCCAAGTTCAGTTCAATCAAAAGGTATGTTGTGTAACAAGATCATTCGAAAATCAAGGCTGAAATGATTCAAGACGGAGCTATATTGATCCCACAAACATTTGTTTTCTTCATCACAGTGAAGTTCTCTCACCATAATAAATTGTTATTCATGCAAAAGAAATTTCAGGAGTTTTCTTTTTTAAAAGAAGCATTGTATTGACTACAGTGCAGAATAATTTTTTGGACTCACCTGATGTATTGCCAGAGACACAGTCTTGAGATGAAGAAAATTTGAAACAATAATAAATCTTCATATATGGTTTTGTCCAAAGTTCTCCCAAGGGCACAGCATAAAGTCATCCTGGAAGTCATAAAAAAAAAATCCTGCAGAAATTTTCTGGTCATTGTAGCCTTGACTAAAATCTCTAATTTTACCACCAAAGAAAATTACAGGTAAAAATGGGATTTGCAGAAGATTGTTAGGGTGGAAACCTCTGTTCACTAACAAAATTGTATTTTGGCAGCTATCAGGATGAATGGATAATTTGTTTAAAAAGTGTCACTTTTGATTGTTATTATATCTGGCAGAAACCAAGCACTGCCGACAAAAACAAGAACCTAATATAAGTAGTCCTTGACTTAAAACCATTCATTTGGTAGCTGTTCAAAGTTACCACACCATGGAAAATATTGATTTATGATCATTTTTCATGACTGTTGCAGCATCCCCAAGGTCATGTGATCAAAATTGCAATGTTCCAGAGTCATGTGATTACACTTTTGCAACCTTCTGACAAGCAAAGTCAATGGGGAAGCCAGATTCACTTAACAACCATGATACTAATTTAGTAGCTGCAGTTGATTCACTTAATGACTGTGGAAAGATTGGTTATAAAATGGAATAACATTCACTTAACAATTGTCTGCTTAACAACAGAAATTTTGGGCCCAATCGTGGTTGTTAAATCAAGGATTACCTGTACCATTTATTATGCTTGGCAGGTTTTTTTCTGATGCAGGAAGTGTTTGTGATATGTGGGAATTCTGGCTTAGAAAACCTTCTGACTCAGAACCTGGATGATTTACATAACAAAATAAAGCTTTGTTTCAGAATTTTACTAGGGAGTATTTGCCTATATGAAGCAGAAATATAAGTGGGTAATTCAGCAAGACAATGATCCTAAACTTACAGGCAAGTCTACAACTGTTTTGAAAGTTAAGTCCAGGCCTAAATCTCATAGAAATTTGTGGTAGGACCAGGAGTTGAGCAATTCGTACTAGAAAATCTTGAAATATTATTGCTTGAAATAATTCAACATGGAGTAATGGTCCCAAATTCATACATGAGGGCTGGTGGGGTGATTAATTTTTAATCCTGGCATATGTTGTATTGAATTACTTTGATTAAGAAATAAATGAAGCAAGGTCCAAATTTGCATTTATTTTCTTCTGCTTTGCAACCATTGGCAGTAATTAATATGATATGCTGATATGCTTTTTTATTCCTGGACAGATATCTTATCCTGGGGCAGGGAGGCTCCCAAATATTATTGGAGGATCAGATCTGACAGCTCATCATGCTAGAAGAAACCCTGACATGGAAGATTGGTTGAGACAAGAAATGGAGGTAGGAAACACAAACATTTTTTTTTAATCTAATATAAACACCACTGACATTGTTAGTGCTTAAAATGTTTTGCAAAAAAGGTTGTTTAGCTTTATGACTTTGTAGCATGTCTGTGTAGAATATTGATTTCTTACCTTGAGTTTTTCACCTTCTTCTGTATTATAGAGAGCTTACAAACCCTAGGCTGTGTGGCTCAGTGAGACTTAAAACAAACCTCTAATAAAGGATCAATTTTTAAAATTATTGATAATTTTGTCATGTTAGGAATATGTATTGTGGTTCAGTGAAGGCTTAGACCAGTAGTGGCTAACCTTTTTGGACTCCTGTGCCAAAAATTGTGCATGTGCTGGAGCATGCAGCATCCCAGAAAGCAATGCACCTCCCCCTGCGCATGCAATACCAACACCACCGCCACCCCTTATCTGCACTGCACCTATAGCTGATTTTTGGCTGGTTTGAGGCCTTTTTCAGCCTCTCAGAGGCTTGAAAAAAGCCTCTGCAAGCCTTGCAGGCCGAAAAATAGGCCTGTTTCGTCACTTCTAGTATTACAGGAAGTGATGAAACGGCCTATTATTTGGTCTGCAAAGCCTGCAGAGGCTTTTTTCAAGCCTCCGGGAGGCTGAAAAAGGCCTCAAACCAGCTAAAAAGTCAGCTGTGAGGTGCGCGCATGCACAGTGAGGTAAATTTGCCTGCAGCTTGCGTGTAGACACAAATGGCTCTGTATGCCACCTGTGGCATACATGCCATAGGTTCGCCATCACGGGCTTAGGCACAATAAAACTCTATGTTATGTATGTAGGTATGTATTTTGTAAGCCAAGAAGAACAGTAAGTGAATGCCTATAGAGAATTTTATTTTTATTAAACCCTTATTTTTTTTAGACACAGCAGAACATTGAGTGCAATTATTAGAGTCTTTCATGTATACAACATGCAAGGATGGCATGTTGGCATTGAAGAAGAGGTATTGTGAAAAATCAGAAGGAGGTTATGTGATGCTTCCCTACACCCACTCTGTTCCTCAACCTCAGGAAAGGCTTGATATTGCCCATGTTTGGAGCAGGAAGGAAAGATTGTGAACAGAAATAGCCTTGTGGTTGTACAGCATAGGATATTATTGATGAATGTCTGTATTTAAAATTTATGTTAAAAATCCTTGCTACTCATTCTTAAAGAAACATTCATTATTTTTTTTTAGGAGCAGAATTGTCAAACAAGAGAGGAATCACTTGCAGATGATCTGTTCCGGTAAGGAACTTATTTTTAATAGTGGAGTCAGTGGCACTTTTCTTTTGAGCAGTTTAGTGAAATGTCACATGATTCCTGTATTCTGTCATGACAAATAAATAATGATCATTATGAGCATTATGTAAGTAATGCTTACATAATGAGCATTATGTAAGTAAGTTTGCCTATGAAAATAAATACATGAAATGTGTAGCTGTTTCTTCAAATCAATGGTCATGTATGTTTTTAGAAGGAAACTCTTGATTTTTTTCCTTACTGATTGTCCCTTAATTTTTGGAACCCATTTTGTTCTGCGTTAAGTGACTTGGGGCTTTAAACCGAATAACTATTCAAATATCAGAAAAGGAGATGCGTGTGATAATGTCTTATATGTCAGTTGACTGGCTAGCTAGGTGGAATTCCACATCATTCCAGAGTATTAAAGCCATCATAATAAATCCTTTTTTTTGTTCTGTTTGGAATTTTACATGTTCCTGGAGAATGTATGGAGACCTGTATTTTGGAAAATTAATGTTAAGTTATGTTATTATGCTGAACTTATGAAGGATATAATTTATGAAAATTGGAATCTCACATGTTAGATTCAATGGAAAGGAAGACTGTGGTCTTAATGTACCTGTAGGAGAAGAAATGACAGAACCTGGAGGTGGGGTGAAAAGAGGGATCAACTTGGAGTCCATACATAGCCACAAGTGAACTAAGTCCAATCCTCCTTCAGTGCTGTTGACCCTTATCTAATTCTAAGCAGTTAGAGCAGATTAGTCTTGACCATTAGTTGAGAAGACTCTTGTACAGAAGCTATAACAATACATTAGTTTAATTGAACTTTCATATGTAGCCCTGGTATTTTTGTTCTTTTGCACCTGAGAGCACTCAATGTGATCAGCCTGCATGGTTTCATCATGTTGGTCAAATAAATATTTCAGGAGAAATATTGATAAACTTCCAATGCTTGTTTACTGCCATTGTATTCAAACTTCTTTTTAATGATCTCAGATTCTTCCAGGCTTCCTGTTGTGACCTGGCAATAACTTGGTTAGATTAGTTCGGCCATACATTTAGGATAGGACTGAAGTCACCCAGAATCCTTCATGGCTTAAATAGGAATTTTAATAAGTAACTTGTTCTAATGTAGTCAGATTTCCTAATTGTTACATTACTTTATCTTATTTAATATTTGTGTAGGGTTTCTGGTTACTTTATTGCTTCATTATTGTCTAATCTGTTAGTCAGTTTAAAGTTCCATTTATTAAACACAAAATAAGTTTTAAAGGTTCCTTAAATAATCTGTATTTACATACTTTTTCTTAATTTACAGGTATGAGCCACGAATAAAAAGAAGATAATTGTACCTCTAATTGCTTGCTAGTAATAAACTGCAGTATCAAAGAGTTACTTTATAATCAATCACATCTGCTGAAAATGCGCCTGTTTATCAGAAACAGAACTTGAGACTAGTCCCAATTAGTGATGGATCCAAAACTAGCCAATTTTCTTGTAGCCTTTGAAATATTAACGTAAAGGAAAATATTCAACATCTAGTCTGAGCTGGAGAGTAATTTTAAGCTTCCTGCATTTGCATAATTTTGAAGCCTCTTCCAACCTTGTTACTATTTACTGAAATTCTCCCACCTACGTTTGTGCTGCAGGTCGGGTACAAGGAATTGTGGGAAATGTGGTTTTCCTAGCTTAGAAAACCCACTGAGTAGCACTGAGAACCTTGCTTTCAATATTGCCATAAATTACACAGGTGTAGCATGTGATGAAAACTAGTGGATGAGGGAGTGTCCAGACAGTTGTTCTTGGAGTAGCCAGAAGATTTAGTGAGAGAGGCACAGAAAGAGGCAGGTGATTCTGAAAGTTGCCATGCACCTGTAGGATCATGGGAGCAAGATATTGTGCTGATAATCGAGATTTTGTCTAAATCTTGGAACCAATCTTGAAAACACCGAGCTTTTAATGGCATTCCAACATAGGAAAGTTGTGGTTTTGGAGTTTTTGCTGACCAGGAGTTTGTTCATTGTCAGATACTGAACTTAATACGTTCTATGTCTTTAGAATTCCATTTCAAGCCATGTTTTAAGAACTTTCTATGAAAGCCTTGGTTTTTATAAAAAGAAATGGAGATACCACATTTTTAAAAGGTAACTTTGAAGTTTGGTTTAATTTATGCATTGCAGCAATTTCTATTTATAAAAGATGGCCCTTTTAATAAGTCACACTTATGAAACATAAGTGTAAATCAGATGTTACAGACTAGTCTCTGTAATATTTAACTCTCTTAACCAGTTCTAAGAAAAAGATCCTGATCAGGGAATTAGAAGTAGGATGTGCTTCAAATTCCTTTCACAATGGATTTTCGGGGAGTTTCTGCCTCCTCAAATATGCTATAAAAAGGTCTCTTTTTAGTATCATATTTTAAATTTAGGAATCTTCACTGTCAATTTGAATCACTCCAGTATAGATTTGCACTACATATTATGCTGGATAAATGAATATTTTGTTGGTTTAGCTGAGTTATTTTCAATTGGAGAATCATACTACAAAGCAGCCATTAATAACCAATAAATGTTTTCTGTGAGGAAATGTGCCTTTTTCCTAAAGTGTCCTGTTTATATTGTTTTCTAATATGAAGAAGGAAAAGAAATAATTTTCAGATGTTGATGACTTCGCCTTAACATATACCATCTTCTAAATAGTAAAAATGAATAAATGCTAAAGCAAAGATTGAGAAAGCCTCCATTGCTTTTAGTGCAATAATTGTTTGATTTGCAGAAAATTTAGCAACATGGTAAGGGTAGAACCAGATATTGAATGATCATATGTTATTTTAAAACAGCACTGTCCTGAAGAAATATACTGAGCTAGCAATGCAAAATATTAATCAATTTCCCGTGAGGATATGAAAACCTTTCCTAAGCTGGTAGTAATAATTCAATTGATTTTCAAAGCATTTCTCTTTCATCATTCTCATTTATCCATTACATTTATCCAATCTGTGCAGTAACTCAACATTATTTAACATGTGTTGAGAATATAATTGTCTAAAACCTAGGTATAGAAACGATGGACTTTTGAAACTGCTGGATATGTATTGTTTTATTTCTAGAGAATCACATTTTACCCATTTCTCCCCCCTCTCAAGTTCCTCTTTATTCCTTTAAAATAACTGAGAGAGCGAATACTATTTTATCCTGATACCCTGCGCTTGAGTCTGATAATAAATATCAAGTAAAAGAAACCCCATTACAAAAAAGTAAGGGCTGAAGCAGCTGTAATGCAAATAGACAGTTTGGAAACTACTCAAAGAGAAGGCAAGTCCCAAATTGCTGTTTTCTTAAGGAAGTGATGGAGTTGACCCTATTTGGTCTTCTGCCAGCTGCAACTTGTGGAGATGGAGATGGATTGACTCTTCTGAGAGAGGCTAGGTCTGTTGAGTCAGCTTTCTAGCAGAATTAATAGATAGTCCTCTTGCTATAAAAGTTTGCTCAATATCAAGTATTATTTTCTAAAAGTTTTCCTTTCAAACACGATCTTTTTTTTTAAAGCTATTTTTATTTTTAATTTATCCTGACCCTAACAGGAAGAAGAGCTTGTTTTCACTTAACTCCAGTGAACCAGAACATCTAAAATTACTACCTGCTTTTTACTTTCTAAAACTATTAGAAACCTTAAATATCATTCTCATTCCAAAATATAGGCAGGACTTAGGCAGAATATAAGTTAGATTTAATGACATTTCTTGTCTTTCCAGATACTTTTGGAATAGTATCAAAATTTAAAACTTCAGCATTAGAGGAATTGTATCCACCAGTAAAAGAATGGAGTTATTTTCAAGCAAATTGGACACTAGTGTTCAAATGCATCATGCTCTAAATTAGATTATTTTAAGAAATTATGTTGAAAGAAATATATGGGTAACATATTTGCTACTATAGGAAAGTAGATAATCTTTCTACTGTTCTTAGGTCTTTGCAGTTTAATGATGTCATTTTCTCCTTCAGGTATACTTGAGTCTCTAGACACACAGTTTTATTATTGTAATTTAAATTAATGTATCAGGCTTGCCTCTAAGGAGTTAACAGCAATTAGAATAAAAAACATTACTTTGAAATTCTATATCTTTCCAAAAATACTCTATGCAATCAATGGCTTTTTAAAAAAATCAATTTAATGTTCATTTGTCAAATCACTGCATAAATTCTTGGCCCAAGTTTCAGTAAGTGGAAAACAAGTCTAGTTTCAATATTTCTTCAAATTGTTTAAATTTGTATTGAATATTCGATAATAGCATAGTGAATTTCAGTTATGGTTTAAAAACGGTTTAAGTCATACTCAAATTCAAGACTGAAAACTTCCATTGTAGAAGGTTAATGAAAGTCATGTGAGTTGGCTGTTTAAGTTTCTTAAAGTATTGCAAAACAATTGACCACAATAATTAGATGTTCTCTCTCCCCTTCCTTCATATATAGTTTATCTCTTTGTAACTTCATAAAGTCCTACTCTACCTAAACATAAATGCGCATTGGGGATGCCAACCATAATGTAATGGCAACATTACACGCAAATGAGGGTTCACACATCATGGTAAGCTTAGTTGTAAGGGGTTGCTTTAAATGCAGACATGATTACATATTCAGGCTCTGCCTGTCAGAATATTTTGCACTTTGATTAGCCCAGAAGAGAGTTTAAATCAGAGATCGTATTCAGCAGGATCTGGCCAGTTCTGGGGAACCGGTAGCGGAAATTTTGAGTAGTTCGGAGAACCGGCAGATCCCACCTCTGACTGGAGATTTTACAGTCTCCTTCTCCTACCATGCCCACCAAACCACACCCACAGAACCGGGAGTAAAAAAAAATTGAATCCCACCACTGGTTTAAATGTGAGAGACTGCCAACAATCCAAAACCACAACTTTGTTTTCTGGTTTCCACTAAGCAGGCAAAATATATTTATATATTCACATTTGATTCGGCTTGACTAACTAAGAAACTCATTTGTGGCTTTTCAGCTGCAAATGTTGGGTAAGACGTGATATGCATTTTTTCTTCAATTATATACAACTTTACATGGCATTCATACAATATTATGGGGCATTTTACAGATCCTTGCAAATTTTATCTGCTAGTAGTTTATCCTCCTTTACCTGGATTGCAGGCTTTCCCATCTTGTGCCTTTACTGTGTGTTTGTTGTTCCATTGGGAGCAGGGAGCGTTGATTTCAAAAATTTTGTTGGCGCTGCTTCTAGTTTATTCTTTGCATAAATTTCTCTTTGTACACAATAAGGGATTTGGGCCAGTGGTTTGGCCTTAAAGTTTTAATGCTGCAGAGCTTAATTGTTCTCCACTTGTGTAAAAGAAGTGTTTAATAGCACCTCGAGAATTAAGTGCAAACTTCACTTTGTGGTTTTCATGCAGGTTCCAAGTGTCTTTAGAGTGGAAAAATACCCTAAGATATTCAAATGCAGAATTTGTTCCGTTTGCCAAAATAGTTGGATGGCTTTTCCAACAAAGACCAGAATTTTAGACTTTTCAAAATTCAGAAGCAGGCAACTTTGTCTGCAATACCAAAATATTGCTGTTATTGCTCTTTTTAGCACTATGAGTTTATGATCAGTAAAAAAAGTAGTATAGTGGTTTTGTACTCTGATGGTTTAGATGCATGGAAATCTGGATTATGAAGAAAGTCCACCACTGAACTGAGATGCAGATCTTGCATACTCCTTTCTGAACACTTATTGTGTCAGAGGACTCTTAGATATTGCACCTTGTTCTTCAGGTGATGTTGGAAAACAATTTCTGTATCAGAAAGGGGAGGTGCCTGTCAAAAGTTATGGCTTTTAATTTTTCCACAAAGGGCATTCTTGGAAATTGAGTCAAAAGCATCTCTGGAGATTCTCAGTCATCCAGGTCATAGTTGTCCCAAAAAAGACCTGAAGAAGCTTCTTGGATGAGAAGCACAACATCTTCAAGGAGAGTCAAAGGCCTATTAAAATCCAGAAAGGCCGTGAAGAGGGAGGAGTGTATTTTTGTGCAAGATAGTGGAGCACCAAAATGCAATCCAGGTTAGGAGGGCTTGGAGGATAAGGCACTGCCTGAAAATCCAGTTCTTTTCAGTTGGATTGACCCCTCTAACAGACAATTTTTCTTCTTCCTGAAAAAAGCTGAAGAGCAGACTTTGGCGTTATAAGGCATTCTATACAATTCCTAATTTCTTTAGGATATGACCAAGCCAAACAACTGCTCGCTCAGAGAATAAGGAATGTGAAGTGTCAGACTAAGTTAATAGGACATTCCAACATTGCAGAAGTTGGGTTGGATTAATAAGGGCATTTGGGAACCAGTAAGCTTTTTCCAAAATCTTAACTTCCTGAGCTGTTGAATAGCATTTTTGAAAGTTATCAACAAAAACGTCTTACCAAGGCAGATATTCCCAAACTCCATTAACTGAGCAAACCTACCTGTGACATGTGACAAGGGATCAAAATAATTTCACATGCATTGTTATAAATTCTACAGGGAAATCAGATCTGCTTATATTCTGCTTCTGGTAGGCCAGACAATTTCTAAACCCTTTATCACAAATTCAGTAGCTGAATTCGTTTAAGATATGCTAGCTGTTTTAGGTGTGTGTGTGTGTGTATACACATACACTTCATGGATTGCAGTATCTTAGATTTACACATGCACATGCAATCAATACACCATTGTAGTAACGTACACTATGTTACGTATTTATCTGTTTTATCTTTGTTGTCCTAGTATTTTATCAAATTTGGCTAGTCATTTCCCAATAAACAGCATTGCTTTCTTTGATTTGCTAGTATATATGATTGTGAGAGGAGGGTTTATATATCTTTCAGATTCATTTAACTGTCCCTCTCAATAATGTGACCGTGGGCAGTATACAACAGAACAAAACAATTAAATCAAGTCTTAAATAATCATTAAAAAAATTAAACCAATAAAAATAATTGTATGTAAATACCATATAAAAAAGATCATTGGAGAATGCTCCAAAATCTCATACACAATATAGCCATTTCGCAGCTTCCGTTTCCATGAAATTCCTAAGCCTATCATAAATATAACATCTAATATTGTAGTATATGATTTTGATACTTTGGCTCTAATTTTCCAGTTAACAATATGGCTTCCAATAGTACCAAACCCTATGGGGAAAAAGCCACAAATACTGTGGTCCTTTTTCTGATTTTACTGGAAGAAAATCATAGATTTTCTGCATTAATCTTAATGTTATTATAAGAGTATTAAGAAATAAACTTAGATCCCTTGCATGGCTAGTTTTTAATTCTTCCATATCCTTGAATTCTATTCTGGCTTTTCCAGTATACCATGTTGGCATAGTCTGTAAATACAAAAAATAATTTGAACTCCCCCACCCCTTTATCTAGGGATAATACTAGATTAATTGATAACCTCAAGGTAAGTGAATTGGAAATTAATTCCAATGCTTTCCATTAAATATCGGATTTGCTTCTGTTGATCCCAAGTTTTTTTGTTGTAAGTTGAGGACAGTACACTAAAAGGCATGAAATAGATGTCTTAAGTACCTGCAAGGATTAAGACACACACACAAATAAATAAATAAATAAATATAGGACCAAAAAATCTTATCCCATCTTGGGCATGGGGGGGATTTGCATAAAAAGGATATTTCCCTTATCTGTCAAATTGCATGAAAACATTGAAAATAAATTTTGGCATGCAAGCACATCCATGAGTTAAGTGCTATTCTGGTTTATGATCATTTCATAATAATCCAATAACAACCATTAATTTAGGGAGGTCCTTCATAATGAAAATACAAAAAATGGTTTGTAAATGGTATTCCAGCAAAGCAAAGCAACCCAACCACATTCAAATTCATTTGTTGCTTCCAACCAAATTGATTTTCTATTATATTGAAAGGTTCTCCACTAAATTATTCAGGAAAGATAATAATTAGAAACCTGCAAGAATGTAGTGATTTAGAGTCAAATTTGGACAAATTTCTTTAAGTCTTTGTAGGAATTGGGTTGCTGAAAGATTAGTTTGTTATCCTGGTTTGCTATATAAATAATACAGATTTAAAAAGTCAACAACTGATTTGAAGGGGCCCTCTTTAAAAATATTAAAATAGTTTAACAAATCTAGGCACAGTATCTTTATTGGGTGTTTTACAATGAATTTAACTTGTCCGTCTCCAACACTGAGGCTATTAATCTGAGTTTAAAACAGTTCTGATTCAAATTGACAGAGACAAAGTATAAAAGACAGGATGAGTTTTGAAAAAGTTTATGTAAGAGACGGAAAAGACAAATATTTTGAATGCCATGCTTTTATTTAAAATTATTGGCAACCCTGAACTTTATCCCTACAATGAAAAATAGGCAGTCTTTAAATATTGGACATTCATTTAATCCCACATGCAATTTAATTCAGAATTACTGGTACATACTCCATAATATACACAAGGATAAAGTCAATTAAAAGTAAATGCCTTTTATTCTTGCTAATTTTTATATTTAGATATAATTGGTTACCAATTCCAGTTCCACATATTTTATATATTAGTATAAATTACATTTCATTTTTTCTCTTTATCTTACCAAATAGTAAAAATACTCCAGGTTTAAATGGGCAGGAGCATAACTGACAAAAAAATTGGAGATTAGGAAACTAATTTGCTACACATGCCTTTTGATGTCTATAGGGATTGCTGCCAATGAACATAATCAAAGTTTAGGAGTCGAAAAAATAAAACATAATTTATAAAAAATGAAATACAAATAAGAACCACTAGTTACCCTTGTGGTTTCTATAGCAATAATTCCCATAATTAACAGGCTATTTTGCCTCCGATATATTGTGGATGTATTATAATGGAAACTACATAAAATATGGGCAAATTCTCCCATCTCCACATGCTTTTCTAGAACATGACTTCTGTGTAAATGTCAGATTTAGCTGGATTGTACTGCATGTTTTAGATTAATGATTGGTGCTTTCATCACTCAAGCCCTAAATCTGATTTAGATGTAAGAGATTAGGCACATCTCAAATTTGTAGCTCATTTGAGATTCAGAATATGCAACATTCTCAGGTTGCCTTTATAAAATCTTTGCTGCAAGTAACTGGCTGAAAATTTGCCTTAATCTGTGTTAAGGAGAAATTTCTATTCTTGAATACTCATCTAGTTTTGTGTAGCAAAACAATTAGCTTATGAGTAAAAACTTTTTACTGTATATATCTTTCTAAGCTTTGAAACCAAAGCAAATTAGCATGCATTGTTATCCATTACAGAAAAACTGCCATTTTTTTTGCATTTTGCAAGGCTGCAATACTGTTGTAGCATCTTCCTCTATGAGGCAATGCAAGCACAAAAAACTGGTATGTATAACAAAACCAAGACTAATAACTTAGTTATTAATGGTCAGATCAGTTATTACCATGTCTGCAGCCCCTCAGGTTATATCTATGTCTATTTGCTTTAGGGGACTCCATCTGCACCTCTTTCAACTATAAATTGATGTTTCTTCTGTTTTGCAACTAAATGCCGTGTAATTCCCAATGCTCCTCCTTTTAAAAAGCGTACAAAATTGTCTCCAACCAATGGACCAAGTGCAAAAAGATTGGGTTCTTTTATACATTCATACGTATATGGATCAATTTCAATAGGGTTGCCCTTGCAAGTAACTGGTTCATTTGGATTATGGCATATGCTCTGGCCTTGATCCTTTAGGAAACATAAGTTAGGATGTGAACCTATTAAGACTACTGCTAAAGAGAATTTTAAGATCTTCTTTAATCCCGAAGAAGTCTCTAAAATACACTTCATATCGGGTTGAAAAGAAAGAACTTGGTGTTCAGGTAAACTGGTATAAGCAGGATGCACACTGTAATCCAGAGTAACTGACTTAGTACACATCATATGGTAGACTTTATGATATTCTGGATAAAGTTTTTTTGGTAGCTGTTTGAAAATTAAACTTGGGTCAGTGACCCTCCTACGGAATGCATGAATAATAGGCACACTGTTATTATAAGCGTATAGAACTGCATCTGCTGCTGTGAGTCCACCACCTATAATTAAAACTGGATCTGTTTTCCCATGCAATATTCCTTTATCTATGGCAGCTCCAAAATCAGATATAGTATGGAGCACAAAAGGAAAGTCTTCTCCTTCAACTTGCAACCGGCCAGGAGCATCAAAAGTTCCAGTGGCAAGAGCCACATTTTCAGCAAATAAACAGAACGGCATATGAGAGCCATCTGCAGACCTCTGATAACCTCTAATTTCCCAGTTTCTTTTGATCAGTGTACTCTGCCCATCTTCTATCTGCAAAGGGCTTTCGCTTTCACAGTCCTGATCACGATAAAACTTTGACACAGATGTTATGTATGCATTTTCTCTGAAGTTTTTCTGTAAGCCCATGATTTTAACATAGTGCTTGTAATAATTTGCAACTTCCTCTGGCAGAACTCTGTCACACTTTATATTTCTGAAAGAAGATCAGATCAAAAAATTATTTACTTTTAACTGATATATTTGAAGCATACAATCACAACAGAAACACTTCTTAACTCTAAATATGATTGTACTATTCCTTAAAAAAAAAAAGAGGGGGGGAAATTGTTTGATTTTAAGTACATTTATTTTTTACTATCTTAAAATTTTCCACTAGGTGAAAACCTACAATATGATCTCTACATCCAAGCATCAGTTCTTTGTTTCTACAACAATCAGTATAAAAATGTTACCAAGCTCACCTTCGTTTAGTAGCAGCCCAATCTTTAAATGCATATCCAGGTAATTCCATCCAGTTTCCGAAACTGATAGTGAGCATAGAACCTTCCATAGACTATGGGAAAATAAAATAATCTTTATCCAAAATATAATATTACCTTTCTATAAAAATATTTTGAAGATTAATTTTAAAAAACACTGAAATATATTATGTACCAAGACCAATTAATTTATTATACTATTTGTTTGGTAGATTTCCTCAGTGACTTTTACTGAAAGCATATTAATTGAGTCAAATAACAAAAATTAGGATTAGGATAAAAAAATAAACAACCTTCCACATTCTAAACCTGTGAAAATGAGAACAGAAAATATGCTTAACAAACTGCTAAGCGATCAGATTTAATGTTATTTTCATGGATCATTAAAAATATTGGGTTATTCATGGGATGCTGGGAGCACAATGGTTAGAACAATCTGCCAACCCACATTCGGGACCTGAGTGCTGTTATATGGCAGGGTGAACTCCCATAATTTGCTCCATCTCCTGCTGATCTAGCAGTTTGAAAGTCTGCAAACATGAGTAGATAAATAGCTACCACTTTGGTGGGCTTATTAACGGGGACATGAAAGAAGCCTCCAATGAGTGTCTCCTGGGCAAAAGTGATGTCACCGGTTAATCCTTTCAACCCAGAAGTGTCTCAGAGCTTCCAACATGAATAGGATGATAGAATGCTATATATGATAGAACTCAAAAAATATAAATGAGCATTTGCTATAGAAGCCACAACCAATCAGAAGTTTTATATGGTAAGTGCACTTAGCTATTAAGGAAGTTAAAGTTCTTCTTACATGCCAAGCACCACCAGGTGGTCCTTTGCCAAGTACTATATGAGGAATGTATTGATGTGGTTCAAATTTCCATTGAAGAACCGGTGGGTACTTAAATCCAAAATCAGCTTCAGGATGAAGCAAAGTGTCAAACAGAATTGCAACGGGATTTGAAGAGCGTCCTTCCAGGCCTTCAGCCAAGTATTCTAATTCCTGATTTGAAAAAATAAGATTTAAATGGTCATTCAACTTTTCCTCAGAGTACAACATAATAGGTAGTGAAAAAAACCTTTTGCTTTCCTTACACATCAGTTATATACATCTTCTTACAAATTCTTTGAACTACAATTTATTTCCTGCCTGCAAATTTTTATCAAGACTGATTTATCCTTTGTTTCTGATTAACTTGGAAGGTTTTTTTTTGGGTGGGGGAGAGAGAATAACCCCAGAATATCCAGCGGGCATGACATTGGAAAAGTCCTAAATGGTATAGAATTGACTAATTTGCATTGGGAGTACATTAGAGTCAAGATTTAGCTGTATATATAGCTAAATATGGAGAATGTGCTATTAAATGTATTATAATTGAACAATTTCTTTTTGGCAGCTTTTTTTTAAGCTTATATCCATTTTAATGACATTGTGATGTCTATGACACACCACAAAATAGTTCGCTGAGTCCTACTATTTAGTTCACATTACATTAATGGGTCACAGGTTTATTAATAGACACTAGTAATGAGATCTAAAATGTACCACCTCTTAGAAATAAGTATTTAGGAAGCTTCCAAAAGCCATAGATATACTAGTGTGGTAATACAGCGAAAACCTAGTTGGATCTTTGGGAAATATGTATGTATTTATTGCATGATACATGTCTAGTATCTGGTATTTCAAGTGTATATTAATATACTATATATATAGTAAGAAAGAATAAAAACTATTAGAATCTTACAACACAAAGAATCAATATTTTTGAGGCTGGATATATAATATGCAATCAAACATGACATAAAATTAAATGCATGTTTCATAGTTAAAATACACTGCTCAAAAAAATAAAGAGAACACAATAATAAGACATCCTAGATCTGAATGAATTAAATATTCCTATTAAATACTTTGTTCATTTCATAGTTGAATCTGCTGACAACAAAATTACACAAAAATTATCAATGGAAATCAAATTTAGCAACCCATGGAGGTCTGGATTTGGNAAAATCACACAAAAATTATCAATGGAAATCAAATTTAGCAACCCATGGAGGTCTGGATTTGGAGTTACACTCAAAGTGGAAAAAAATATTACAGGCTGATCCAACTTTGATGTAAAACAAGTCAAAATGAGGCTCAGTAGTGTGTGTGGCCTCCACGTGCCTGTAAGACCTCCCTACAACACCTGGGCATGCTCCTGATGAGGGGGCGGATGGTCTCCTGAGGGATCTCCTCCCTCACTTGGACAAAAGCATCCCCCAACTCCTGGACAGTTTGTGGTCCATGGCATCAGTGCCTTTGTCTTGCAGGAACTGCTGACACACTCCAGCCACATGAGGTCTCCCACTGTCTTGCATTAGAGGAACCCAGGGCCAACCGCACCAGTATATGGTCTCACAAGGGGTCTGAGGATTTCATCTCGGTACCTAATGGCACTCAGGCTACCTCTGGTGAGCGCATGGAGGGCTGTGTGACCCCCTAAAGAAA
>BHFT01016646.1:0-31888 GCA_004320025.1 Laticauda laticaudata
CCCACAGAACCAGTTGTTAAGAAATTTGAATCCCACCTCTGATTTGAGGGGATTCTAAGTTCCCAGGCAGAAAGTTATGGGTTGCAGAGAACGGGATCTCAAGGTTTTGTTTACAGAGCCTGTGATGAGATCCCTCTAAAAAGCACTTCCAACCAGGAGTAAAATTTATTTTCAATTGTACTGTCTTTACAGTTCATGCTGCTTGAATCTAGATTTGTTTGTTTTGCAATACGAACAAAGTAATGGGAATAATATAACAAACCCTTTGGCTATTTCAGGAGAGGATGGCATTTGACATGAACATAGACGGGGAAACCTTTTCAATCTATCTGAAGCAACAGTGAGTAAGGGAAGTAACTGGGAACCACTGCCCATTTTTTAGTTAATTCTTGCAGTTAATTCTTAATTAGTTAATTCTTAGTTAATGCTTGCACGAATGCTTCAGGAACCACGTAAACAGTTTAAGAGATTTCAAGACTTGCTTGACCAAAGAGGAAGGAAATGATCCCCCAATTCAATTCTGCAGAAGAAATGAATGTATTTTCAGAAGTAAATTTTCCTGTCCCTGGTTGAAAAAAAAAATTCCATTCATTTTAAAAGATAGCCACAGAGGAACAGGAAAAAAATATTAGTATACCTGTCATTGGCTGATAAATGTTGAAATAGCTGGTGAAAGGCACTGCTCTTACGTGCTTGAATTTTTGCTTCAGGATGCAGTGGGACTTGGCCAAGAAAAAAGATGTAGAATTTTGTTTTTTGTTCTAATTCCATATATTTATTTCCCTCCTTTGTCCTGGATCTGGTGTCTCTCTGCTTTTTTGTAGAGCTTTTATATCCAATTATTTCAGAATTTATACATACAACAAAGATGATACACCTGTGTCATTTGTCCCTTCCAATCAGGTAAGATTTCTCTGAGATGGGAAGTAAGTATTTTTATCTGGCAATTGTTTGATTCCACTCATCTACTGATTCAGAAAAACGGTCCCTCAATGATCTGAGTTTTAATTAACTGGCTGATCATCACCAGATATGCGCTAGTCTATTTTTATTGGAACAACATTAAAAAAAACAATTAACATTACTTAACAATTGAGTGATTCACTTAACAATGGCAGCAAGAAAGGTTGTGCAATGGGGCATGATTCACTTAACAACTGTCTTGCTTAGCAACAGAAACTTTGGGATCAGTTGAGGTTGTAAGCCGAGGAATACTGTGACTGTACGTTTAAAAACTCACCCAATGAACAACGGAAAGTTTTTAATGTGGTGAATAATTTTGCAACTGTCGAAGCTGTAAAAATAAGGCATGAGAAACAACTGATGGGCTGAGATGTTGAGGTATAAGATTTAATAGCTGCCAGCTGCTGTAAGTCTGATGCAATATAAGTCTGATGCAATGAAGATGAATCAACACTAGTACTGGCTCTTTAAGATTGAGGGTGGGTTCTATCCCTTTAAGAAGCGTTTATATAAGGCAGCCATTAGAGTGGGTGTGTTCACTCTCTTTGTGTCTGCTATCCATTGCAGAGTTCTCCGTGTAGAGTTAAGAAGATTGATTGCTTGTCATGTATTTTGCCTAATACTTATATTTCTGTATATGTCTTGTGTATAAACCTGTCATGCCCTGTCAGAATCTGATTCAGAGTGGAAGGCGGAACAGCTGACAGAGAGTGGGAGTGTGGCTCTTTTGGCTATGGAAGAAACTGGGGAAGGGCAAAGTCCAGCTGGACAGAGCAGGGGAGAGGTAGAGCAAGGGAAAGGGAATTCAGAGGAAGACCCAGGCCCACCCCCTCTTCATCCTAGGGCATGCAGGGAGTAATGGAGAAGGGAGAAATGTGAGTTGTGTGGCTTATGGGGGAGGAAAGGGCCCTGATTCCCTTCATTAGCTGCAGCTGGGAACACAGTGTTTNTGTGAGTTGTGTGGCTTTTGGGGGAGGAAAGGGCCCTGATTCCCTTCATTAGCTGCAGCTGGGAACACAGTGTTGTTGTGCCCAGCAAATCATGAATTTATCTGATATCTGTGTTCCTGACGTTTTCCCAACTGTGTGTTTTGCTGTGCTTTCAAGTCTGCAATTCCTTATCCTGCCCTGTCAAGTTAATTACTGTAGTGTGGTTTGTGTGGATTTTTATTTACAGTTTATATGTACTTCATTTTCGGACTGAATTTTCTCCACTTAAAGGCAAGAGTTTTTCTCCAGCTGAAGGTAACTGGACATTGGGGGCAAAGCTGGAGATAATAAAGGGACTCTTCTTGCTTATTTAACTGTGTTGCCTTTGTGCCATGCCCTGGGTCATCTCAAAACCACTGTTAAATGTCTAAGTCTCTGTGTGCTGTGTTTTGCTCCTGGGTTGTCTCATATTAGCAATCATGCCTCAAATGCTCTGACATGAGAAGATGTCCTGCTTCAGTAGATGTGTGTTGGAGATATCATATCTTTCTTTCCTTTGTCTTCCTCCTCTCTGGTACGAGATGCCCTTCATTAAACATTAAATCCCTTTTGTTTATTCTTTTTAGCGGGATTGTTATTATCAAGGCTATGTAGATGGTCACACAGATTCAATTGTGATGCTCAGTTCCTGCTCTGGGCTCAGGTGAGGTCTGGTAATTTCCTCTTGAACAAACCCCTCCCATCCCTCAGCCCAACTGTTCCTGCATGTTGTCCTCTCCAGAATAAGAGTTGGGAGGGACTTTGGACATCTTCTAGCCTGAACCCCTTCTCAAGCAGGAGAGCCTATTCTATTTCAGATAAATGGTTGTCCAGTTTCTTTTTAAAAAAAATCCAAGTGATGAAGCCCCCACAACTTCTGAAGGCAAGCTGTTCCACTGGTTAATTGTCCTCACTGTTTGTTCTGACCTCAGCTTCCCCAAAAAGCACTAAACAGACTCTTTGTCCTGGCAAAACCCCTTTTATTAAATAAAGGTGAATTTCTTGCATTCACCTTCAGCCAAAGGCCTGGCAAACAGTCTTTCAAGGGTGTAAATAGGAGCACAGACCTTTTCTAGTTTGGAGAGCTGCCAAGTAAATATTTCCAAACGCGTGCTGACAAGGAAGGACTCTGCACAGAGTCTCTTGAGATGCACAGACAGATCTTCACACTGCTGCAACAAACGAATTGTTTCCTGCAAAAGCCCCCTCTCCTTTGGCTCTTCTTTTCAAATGTATTTCCCCTTCTTTAAAAAAAACCCAAAATAATAAGCTTGGTAATGGTGCTTTATTTATTTAAACCCGTTTCTGCTTTTTCTGCCTGTCAGTGGGCTGATACAAATTCAGAACATCAGCTACGGGATTGAGCCAATCGAGTCAGCTTCTGGCTTCCACCATCTTGTTTTTCGGATAGATTACAATGATACAGGCCTTCAGTTTTCAAAGCAGAATTATTCCATTAAATGGACTCCCATGGTGATTTCAAAGAAAGACCCAGCACAACCAGTGAGTACCATGGTCTTTGTCGCTTTTACAAAATCACCATTAGCCTCTCAGTTGCGTCATGGGCAAGACCAACATGTCTTGCACAACCCAGTTTGTATAATGGAGTAGAATGGATTAATTTTAGAGCAGGGGTCCCCAACCTTGGCAACTTTAAGACTTGTGGACTTCAACTCCCAGAATTCCTCAGCCAGTTGGCTGAGGAATTCTGTGAGTTGACGTCCACAAGTCTTAAAGTTGCCAAGGTTGGAGACCCCTGTTGGATAGCAGATGTTTATTAGATTACTTTAAATCTCTCTAATAAACATCTGCTATCCATTCCCTGAAACGGGAAAAAGAGAGTTAGCACAGAGTTAAATCTAACCTTTGAATACAAGCAAAGGTGAAATACTAGAGTGGTCTTACCCCAAATATGGAAGCCTTCTAGAAACTCCATCTTGCATTGTTGTATTTTTCACGTATCCCGTGGAGCCACACGAGATAAAAGAAAGGCAGAAGGGGAAACAGCTTCTTTCATTGGACAGGCTCCACTCTGAATGGGTGTTGTGGGTATCCCAATGTAGCCACTGAATAGATCAGCCATATAGCCCATATATTGTGGTGGTGCAGTGGTTAGAATGCAGGATTGCAGGATGACTCTGCCCACTGCCAGCAGTTTGATCCTGACCAGCTCAAGATTGACTCAGCCTTCCCTCCTTTTGAGGTCAGTAAAATGAGGACCCAGATTGTTGGGGGCAAGAGGCTGACTCTGTAAACCACTTAGAAAGGGGGCTGCAAAGCACTATGGAGCAGTATATATAAATCTAAGTGCTATTGCTATTCCTTCCTTCCTTCCTTCCTCCCTCCCTCCCTTCCTTCCTCTTTCCTCCCTTCCCTCCCTTCCTTCCTTTCCTCCTTCCTTCCCTTCTTCCTTCTTTCCTTTGGAGTGGCCTTTGACTCATTGCCTGATCCTGCTATTTTTCTAGGCAGACCTTAATTGCCCCTTTCTTTCCCTATACAATGAGTCAAACCTGCTGAAATCCTGAGTGTATAAAAGAGTCATGAAATCCTCCACTAATAACAATATCTTTCTTCCCTTAAATGAAAACAGATTAACTTTGCCATCCTCAAATATGTGGAAATGCACGTGGTTGTGGCCAAATCTCTGGTAAGTCTATTTTGTTGGCTCTGCTCACTAGGGATCATTGTCTAAAATGCTTCCAAACTTGGAGTTGAACAAAATAAGGATAGTGATAGTGTCTATAAATCCACTTTGTCTCCTTCATAACAGCCTTTGTCACAATGAATTTTAAAAAACTGGGAAATTCATCTTCCCGATTAATCAATACATTTTCTTTGATTTTCTTTAACAAGTTAAAGAATTTTCCTTTATTTCCAATAAATTTTCTTTAAAGTTTTCCTTTAATTCTTCTAAGGATATTTACTTTTAAGAAATATTCCTTCTGAAATGCATCTGTCTCAATGCACATTTCTGGGGAGAATTAACAATCTCTGACAGTTATTCCCAGTCTGTGCTGGAAATATTCTGGTGGATTGACGTGATCTTAAAGGCAGATTTACAGATTAACAAAATTGGGAGGGACCTTCTAGGTCATCTAGTCCAACCGCCCATCCTAGTTGCACCACTTCTGAAACATGACAGTCCAATCTCTTGTTGAAAGCCTCCCGTGATGAAGCTCCCACAACTTCTGAGGGCAACTTCTGTTCCATGGGTGGATTGTTCTCAATGTCAGACAATTTCTCCTTGTTTCTAGATTGAATCTCTCCTTGTTCAGTTTCCATCTATTATTCCCTGTCTGGCCTTAAGATGCTTTAGAAAATAGCTGGACCTCTTCCTCCTCTTTGTGGCAGCCCCTCAAATATTAGAAGACTGCTATCATTTCTCCCCCGGTCCTTCTCTTCCCTAGACTAGTCAGGCCCAGTTCCTGCAACCATTCATTGTATGTTTTGTTCTCCAGTCCCCTCATCATCCTGGTTGCTCTTCTCTGCACTCTTTCCAGAATCGCAACATCTTTTTAATAGTCTGGTGACTAAAACTGAATGCAATACTCTAGGATTTATACTTAGTAATACTTACTAAGGCTTTATAGAGTGGTATTAGCACCTCCCTTGATCTCAATTGTATCCCTCTGTTAATGCAATTTAAGATTGGCTTTTTTGGCTGCTGCTGCTGCACACTGCTGGCTCCTATTTAGCTGGTTGTCCACGAAGACTCCAAGGTCCCTCCCACAGTTCCTGCTGTTAAGCCTGTGTCCTTTTGGTTTTTCTTGCCTAAGTGTAGGAAGTGTTGAATTTCATTTTGTTAGATAAGGGCCCAGTGTTCAAGTCTGTCAAGATCCATTCGGATCTTGAGCCTATCTTCTTGGGTGTTAGCTATTCCTGCCAGCTTAGTATCATCTGCAAATTTGGTAAATCCCCCTTCTTCCTATCCATGCCTCAGTGCATAATTTGAAGGTCTCATCAGTAATATTCTTCAGTCAGTCATTCCAGCTACTGCTGGATGGAATGAAAATCGTTTTTTTTCTGACTGTACTTTACAGTCAGAAGGTACAGTCAGAAACAAAAAGATGTTTCAGCAGGGTAAGGTGTGTTTGCAGACTTACTCTTCCAAATGCACATTTTGCACAAGCTGTCTTCAACAGGATTCTGAAATTACTGTAAAGCTGATACTGTTGATTAATAAAGAAGTGAGATTTATTTTATTTTGCAGTATGATTATATGGGTTCCAATGAAGATGTTGTCACAGGGAAGATCATGCAGCTTATGAACTTTATCAATACAGTGAGTTGTGCCTATTTATGAGCTTCTAATCTCTACACCAGCCATGCTTAGAATGTTGTGCTCCTATTTAGGCTCACAATGACTGATTTTGGCCCAAAAGGCTCTCTATATAGTATTCTATTCTTCCTCTTAAATAATAACTTTGGCAACCTAATTGTATCCTGTTCAATCAGGTTCAGCAAAGCAGGGTGTCAGGATTCCAGCTGTTACCCCCATTTAAATCATGAGTCTTGAGCCAAACTTCCAAAACTTAAAAAGCATTTATTGGGAGTTAACATGTCCGGCACTGCCTGGGTGTAGCTGACTCTGAGATACATAATTCATTGCCACCCTTGATCCTGGTTTCCCCCCACCCACTGGGTGCATCATAATCCATATTCTCCAGTGGGACACATCTATAGCCAAGAGTCATCAGTCATGCTCTCCAGTTAAAATTTTGCACAATAGAAATTTCAGTCACCTAGTTACTATCTTTGAAAACATTTATGGGATGCAGTTTTGGTTTGTGCTGCACTGCTACCCCTCCCTTTCTGTTTGCAACTCTAAAAAGACCATAGAAATATTTTATGAGTTGACACAGGGAAGAGGGACTCCTAGTTCCCCTTCCCCTCCTTCCTTCCTTCCTTCCTTCCTTCCTTCCTTCCTTCCTTCCTTCCTTCCTTCCTTCCTTCCTCTCTTCTTTTCCCTACCTCCCTTTTCCCTCCCTTCCTCCCTTCCCCTTCCCTCTATCCCTTCCCCGCTCCCTTTCCCTCCTTCCCTTCTTCCTTCCTTCATTCCTCCCTCCCTTCCCCTTCCCTTCCCTCTCTCCCTTTCCCTCTGTCCCTTTCCTTCCTTTTCCTTCCTTCCTTTCTTCCTTCTCCCACATTATTATTTTTTAGAAATAACTCAAGTTGCCAAACACACACAATGCTCCTTCCTCCTCCCCTTGTCCCCAGAACAAAAAAAACTGTTATGTGTGTTGGGCTGAGAATCACTAGTCCAGTCACCAGCTAGTTTTAATCCCTAAGGCAGGAGTAGAACTCACTGTCTCCTGGTGATCGGCCCCAAAGTCACCCAATTGGCTTTCATGCCAAAGGTGGGACTAGAACTCACCATCTCCTGGCTTCGACCCACTAGGCAAAACTGGTTGTCCACTTTGTCTGGGTTTGGTATATGTTTTGAATCTGGGCATGAGCCTCTCCTGAATTGATTCTCGCTTCCCTTTTCAGATGTTTTACAAGCTGAACATGAAGCTTATCTTGTCCTCATTAGAATTATGGATAAACAAAGATAAAATCCCCATCACAGGAAATGCCGATGCGTTGCTGCAGCATTTTCTGAACTGGAAAAATGAACACCTCAGCCTGCGACCTCATGATACAGCTTTCTTATTTGTGTAAGGAAGGAAACAGGGATGTGGGGTAAGGTCTTGCTACGAATAGCCCAGAAGATGGCACCGACACCTGGCCAAGCAAACAGTTGGGGGGGGGATTGTGTTGATGAGGTGGGGCAGTTGATTGCAAGAAAGGGGAATGGGCTGGTGGATAAGGAACATTGGTGAGCACGAAGTGAAGGGAGCAAGTAGAGGTAGTCCTCAGCTTACAACCACAGTTGGGGACGGAATTTGATGTAGGAGATGACCAGGCAGAGCCCGAGGGAGGGGCCAAATGCGCCATCAGTCTTGAGTTGCTTTCCTCCCACAAGAGCTCTAAATCCAGCTTGCCTTGAATTCTGATGACTCTTTACTCTTATTGCTTTGGCTCTTAGTACAGGTAATCCTCGACTTACATACAATAAAGCAAACAAAACAAAATGAAACAAAGCAAAAACATACATTAAACCCTAACAACAACAAAAAAGAGAAAAGAAAAAATAAAAGTATAAAAAAGGAGGGAAAAAACCCTGTCAATTAGATTTAACATTTAACAGGTAAGATCCACCTTGGCTGAGTGTTAAAGAAAAGAAAAAGCAATAAATTCTGTATCTATCTATCTATCTATCTATCTATCTATCTATCTATCTATCTATCTATCTATCTATGGCTATCATCACTATCTATCGATTGATCGATCTATTATCTATAATCGATCTATTTCATCTCTGCTGCCTGCCTGCCTACCTGCCTATCTATCCTCCATCCATCCATCCATCCATCCATCCATCATCCATCCATCCATCTATCTATCTATCTCTATCTCTATCTCTCTCATCTCTATCTATCTATCATCTGGCTCATTATCTATCTATAATCTGTCTATTATTATCTCTCTATCATCTATTTCATCTCTGTCTATATCATCTATCTATCTATCTATCTATCTATCTATCTATCTATCTATCTATCTATCTATCTCTCTATCTACCTATCTCTATATCTACATCATATCTATCTATCTTCTATCTATCTATCTATCTATCTATCTATCTATCTATCTATCTATCTATCTATCTATCTATCTATCATTATCTGTCTCATTATCTATAATCTGTCTACTCATATCTATCTATCTATCAATTCATCTATTTCCATCTCTGTCTATATCTATCTATCTTCTATTCTATCTATCTATCTATCTACTATCTATCTATCTATCTATCTATCTATACTATCTATCCTATCAATCTGTATCATATATCGTATCATGTCTACCTACTACCTGTTCTATCTATCCATCATCTCTATATTCTATGTAGTCTGCTGTTCTGTCTGTCTGTCTGTCTGTCTGTCTGTCTGTCTTGTCTGTCTGTCTGTCTGTCTGTCTATCTATCTATCTATCTATCTATCTATCTATCTATCTATCTATCTATCTATCTAATCTCTATCGAAAAAGAAAAAGCAGTCAACAGATTGAGCTAAACATTACACTAATCCACAAATGCCTTTGTAAACATCTGTTATATTTAGCATCTAGAAAATCCACAAACGGTTTCTAGTCTCTCATATAGCTGTCTAGTCCATTACCTCTAATCAAAGCAGTTAATTTTACCAACTGCAATAATTCAGTAATTTCAAAATGCTTCAACAACCGGCATATCTTTTTTCTTTCCAGCATTTGGCTGGTACAACCCTCTGTTCAAAACAATTTTTATTCTTCCTTTCAGTTATAGGAACGATGCTGATTCGGTGGGGTCCATCTTTGCCAAAAAGATGTGCTCTAAACCCAGTTCTGCTGGAATTGCTATGGTAAGAGAGCTGATATGGCTCATTGTTATATTCATGCCTTCTTGGTTCTGTTTGGAAACCCACTGTCAGATCTGCCACAGTTTAAACTCTTAAATAGAAATGATCCTTGGCTCCATTTGTTGAGAAAGATATACAGCAGTTTATTTAGAAGTCAAGTGTATTGCAGTAATGTTCTGATCAAGGCTTCCTGGGACCATAATTAAACATACACTTAGTTAAAACAACTCTTGTTTTATTTCAGTGCTGGGAATTATGTTCATTCTCAGCCTGTAATGAGTCCCAAACAGTGCCTCAAGATAAGCACCCACCTTTCTCTCCTTTGAATTGCTGCCAATAACTAAAGTGCCAAATAAACTATAAAAAAAACAACCGAAGTACAAAGTCCACACAGAGCTTCAAGAATTAATCTGAACAGAACAAACAACTTGCTTCCTACAAAGGTTTCTTTACCTTTGCACTTCCTTTACACCTTAGGGGAGGGGCAATCACCTCCCAGCCTTACTCCTAAGTTGCTCCTTTTGTCTTAGCTCCTCTCACCTTCTAGCAACTCTGCGCATACATGCACTGGGAACAGGCTCCCCTGGGTCCTCTGCCTTGCTGCTGCCAGACTCCAGAAGCTTCAAATGCAGCACCCCACTCCCAGATGGTTCTGGTCCCATCTCTGCATCAGATGCAGGACCCTCATCCGAGTCCTCTCCAGACTTCCAGACTGGTCCCTGTTCTTCCCCACTGTCGGATTCCGCTGCCATCTGCACAGGCTGCCGGCGAACCACAACAAGTAATGCAAAGCCAGAACTGAGAATCACATGCCAAGATCCCTAAGTTCAACTCTTCCCCCTCACCCCCCCCCAGCTACCTGCCATCAGCCTCTCCTAGGTAACCAATGAGATTCAAGTAAGATGTTTCTGTAATGCCAGTCCAGAAAGAGTTTGGTAGGCAGCTGATATGCAGCTGCTGACCTTGAAGCGGCACCTTAAGGAGATAACAGGAGTTACTTTCATTTCCCCACAAGCAGGGGTGGGATTCAAATTTTTAACAACCAGTTCTGTGGGTGTGGCTTAGGTGGTGGGTGTGGCTTGGTGGTCATGTGACTGGGTGGACATGGCTTGATGGTCATGTTATTGGCTGGGCGTGGCCAACTCAATATCACTCACATCGAGGCACGCATCTCCTCGCCTGGCCTCTCATGAGTGTGGGGATGCTGCAACAGTCATAAGTGTGAAAAATGGTCATGTCACCTTTTTCAGTGCCATTGTAACTTTGAATGGTCCCTCCACACAAGCAAAGTACCAGCAAAGGAGGGGAAAAAACTCCAGAGACGTTCCTGAGACAGGAATCTAGTCCTGCCAAGAATGTAATAAGGGTTAACAGAGAGGCAGTTTCTGTAAGCAACACCAGAATGTTTCCTTCCTGCCTTCCTTACAGGATTAGGCCAGTAATTTCTTCTAACATCCGGTTCTCCCAACTGCTCAGAATGTTAACAACCGGTTCTAGCGAATAGGTGCGAACTGGTAGAATCCCACCCCTGCCCCCAAGCCTTTCCTGTTACATTTCCCCTTTCCCCATAATAGTTCATGGCAGTTTGTCCCCTAATAGAAGCGAAGCACAAGCAAGAATGAGGTGGCAGCTGACATCCACTTCATCAGATCAGTTCATAAATTTGCAACTGCATTCCCACAATGCCCTGAGCTTGATGGATGTTAGTCATGGTGTTTCTGTGGCTGAGAGCATAGGGTAAAACTAGTCTGTTTGGTTGCTTTTTAGTTAAGGATGCTGTCTTTCCCCAGAAAAGGATTACACTAATCCTTTGCGCAGCACTGCCCTGAAATAGTTATTTTTCAATAGTTTAGGGTAAAAATGTGGATAGGGCTAGTGGTAGGATTAAAATTTTTTTTGCTCCTGGTTCTGTGGGCATGGCTTTGTGGGTGTGGCTTGGTGGTCATAGCAGGGAAAGGATATTCTGCAAAATCCCCATTCCCTCCCCCACCCCACTAACCTGCTTTCCAGCTCTGTTCTCCTGTGCAGGGCAACCAAAGAAGATCCAGCTGATCAGCTGGGACGTGGGAGGCAGAGAATAAATGGGGGCAGGGCCAGCAAGAGGTGGGATTGGCCGGTTCTCCAAACTACTCAAACTTTCTGCTACTGGCTCTCCAGAACTGCTCAGAACTGGCTGAATACCACCTCTGGGTGGGGTGCAGTGTTAATTGACGGATGGGGTGGAACATTAACATAAATGGATATTTTGTTATATAAATGTCAACATCTTAGTATAATGAAAGGAAGGTGGAAGGAGATTGTTTTTTCTCTCTTCTGACCATCTCCCAATTTTTTCCAAAAATGCTTATGAATATTGAACTCCCCAGACTGGATATGCATTTGGGGCTGTGCAATATTCAGTCATCAATTTGGTACAATGCAACACCTGTCTGTGGTTCATTCAAGCAGCTGCCTCTTTGTTCAGACTCACCTGACTTCAGAGAGAGTTGCTTTAATGCAGGGGTCTTCAAACTGGACAGCTTTAAGAGTTGTGGCTTCAACTCCCAGAATTCCTCCTCCAGTCATGTTAACTCAGGAATTCTGGGAGTTGGAAGTCCATAAGCCTTAAACTTACCAAGTTTGGAGACCTTTGCAGTAGACCAATCCCAACTCACAGACCAAACCCTACTCCCTCCTAGTACTGATGATATTACCTAGTTGGGTAATGAAACATCTGCAAGAAAACCACCAAAATTCAGAGAACATCAAAGACCCCACTGGTTCAACTCTGAGCTACAGATATTCTCTTCTATTAGGACAGAGGTCCCCAAACTTGATATCTTTAAGACGTGTGGACTTCAACTCCCAGAATTCCTCTTCCAACCACGTTAGCTCAGGAATTCTGGGAGCTGAAGTCCACAAGTCTTAAAGTTGCCAAGTTTGAAGACCCTTGCTTTAATGGGTTGCAGATAAGGGTTGCGTTCATGGAGATGAAGAACAACCCTGAAGCACTTACAACTGCCTGAAAACACAGGGGTCAAAACAGGGCCAAAGATAAACTTCTGATCAAATCTTTTGCGGGTTATTTCCAGGAACTTAAAGGCTCGTCAGAACCAGAATGTGGGCGTTTCATCGTTAGCAGTTACCACTTTTAATGGATTTCTGCTTTCTCTTAGTTTCAAAACGGAATGACCCTGGAAGCTTTCTCAGTTATAGTGGCCCAGTTGCTGGGGTTTAGCGTCGGACTGTATTTCGACGACACCAGAGAATGTCATTGTTTGGGGACAGTCTGCTTGATGAACACCAGAGCAGCGTAAGCCTTTACGATCATTTTGATAACAATAGTTTGACAACACTGATGAACTGTTTAATAAGGGCTGTGTTGCTATTCTTCTATCCCTCATCTTTCCTATGACCTATCTCCAAAATTTGGGACTTCGTTATTGTATATGTTGACAGCAGCAAGAGTCATGAGATTCAATTTTTTTTACTACCAGTTCTGTGGGCGTGTCAGGGGAAGGTTACTGCAAAATCCCCATTCCCTTCCCCACCCCACTAACCTGCTTTCCAGCTCCATTCTCCTGTGCAAGGCAACAAAAGGAGACCCAGCTGATCAGATGTGGGTGTGGCTTGGTGGGCTTGGTGGGCGTGGCAGGGGAAGGAGAGTGTAAAACCTCCATTCCCTCCCCATTCCAGGGGAAGGTTACTGCAAAATCCCCATTCCCTCCCGACCCCACTAACCTGCTTTCCAGTTCCACTTCTCCCATGCAGGGCAACCAAAGGAGACCCAGCTGATCAGCTGGGACTCAATGGGATGCACAGAAGAGATGGGGGCAGGGCCAGTTAGAGGCGGCATTTGCCGGTTCTCCAAACTACTCAAAATTTCTGCTGCCGGTTCTCTAGAACTGGTCAGAACCTCTGAGCAAAACTATGGTATGCTCAAAGGTGGAAAGACACCTACCATGGAAGAATGGTTGCAGAAATTGATGGAGTTGACTGAAATGGCAAAATGGACTATTTTGTGCAAAAGGATGTAACTTTGACTCTGGGTTTTATAGATTAGATAGATCGATCTTTATAGAAATGGCTTGCTCATATTATTATAGAAAAGCAAAAAGCCATGCTTTGATCCTAACGCCTTATTCCACTGCAACAGAGAGAGTTGGAAGTCAATTCTTCTTTTTCTTGTCTTTTTTCTTTTCCTTACCTTTCACTTCTCTTTCCTCTCCCTCCTCACTGCTCTTTTATTTACTCTTGTATTTTGTATTCTATAATACTTAATAACCTAATAAAAATGTTTGTTTTTTAAAAATCCCACTTGGCTGTGAGAACAATTAATCGGTGGAATAGCTTGCCTCTGAGATTGTGGGTGCTCCATTGCTGAAAGTTTTCAAAAAGAGGCTGGATATACCATTTAACCGGGATGGTGTGAAGCTCCAGGGGTTGGACTAGAAGACCTCCAAGGTCCCTTCCAGCCTTAGCTGTCCACATTCTATTCAGAGCTGTGTTTCCCACCCCCCCTTCCAGACAGTCCAGTGGCATCAAGTCCTTCAGCAGCTGCAGTGTCAAAGATTTTCAGAATTTCCTGAACTCTGCCTGGTCCCAGTGCCTTGAGAACAAGCCACATTTCGATATCTCCTACCGAGCACCCCTCTGTGGCAACCACGTGGTCGAAGACGGGGAGCAATGCGATTGTGGCACAGTGAAGGTTTGCAAGAAAAAGGGGGAAAGAATCAGAGGGAGTGGGAAAGAAAGAAAGAAAGATCTCTTTAAAATAAGAACTAATAACGAGCATGATAGATAATCTAGTTGTCAGGATTCCAACACTTAACCCCATTTAAATCATAGTCTCAAGCCAAACGTCCAAAGTTTCAAAAGGATGTATTGGGAGTTAACAGGTCCGGCATGCCTGGTGGAGGAATTCTGGGAGTTGAAGTCCACAAGTCTTAAAAGTTGTCAAGTTTGAGGGCCCTGTTCTGGACCAAGGCTTACTGAGATATTAACAAACACACGTTCGTCCCAAAATCCTTTTTTCTTTATTTCAACGGCTGTGAATTCACAGCACGTAATGAGTCTCCAACAGTTTGTAAATAGTCCCATGGAAGTCTGCCAAAGTTCTTCAGGATAAATCTAATAAGCACGCACCTTTATCTTCCTTGAAATGCTGCCAGCGACTAAATTTCCAATTAGTTATAGGAGGCCAAGCGGAGCACAAATTCAACCCAGAGCTTCAGGTTTCAAACTGACCAGTATGAACAAAGTTTCTTCCTGCAAAGGTTCCTGTCCCTTTGCTCCTCCTTTATGTCTTATGAGAGGGCCAATCACCTCCAAGCCTTACTCCCAATTTGCCCCTTTTGTCTTAACTGCTCTTGCCTTCTGGCAGCTCTGTGCATGCACACACTGGGAACAGACTCCCCCAGTTCCTCTGCCTCGCTGCTGTCAGATTCTGGAGGCTCTTGAGTCAGCACATAATTCCCAGATGGCCCTGGCCCCATCTCTGCATCGGACGCAGGACCATCATCTGAGTCTTCCCCAGACTCTTGGACTGTCCCATGTTCCTCCCCACTGTCCGACTCTGCTGCCATCTCTGCAGGCTGCCAGCGGACCACAACAGACCTGTGGTTTAGACTATGGAACAATTTATTGTTCACCTCCAGAAAATGGGTTAATTCAGAAGCTGGACTTCTGTATTCTGAACTGGCTCTCAAACACTACAACCCCTCTGTAGTTAAACAAATGTTCCTTTTTATTAGGCGCGCCAGCAGCTCTGGAAAAGTTTCCCTTTCAACACAGGGTAACAAGTCTTTCTGGCAGGGGAGATGAATAGTCTGCCACATCTCTTCATCTCCGCCCCCTGCCTTTTTTAATCCCCAGAGCTAAGGTGGGGCCTTGCTAGCAGCAGTGGCTCTTCCGTCCCAAAGACCAGCCCATAGATTTCCATTGCTCTCCTCTCCTCTGCCTTCTGTGCATTGCAAATCAGGGACTGGACCCAGCTGTTCCTCCTCTTCCTCATCAGCCACCTCCAGACCTGGGGGCTGTGGACTCGCCATCTGAAGGCTGATGGACGGCCCAGGCTCCGCCTCTCTCTCTCTCTCTCTCTCTCTCTCTGACTGCTCCATTNGCTCCGCCTCTCTCTCTCTCTCTCTCTCTCTCTGACTGCTCCATTCCCTCTTCTCCTTTGGAGCTCTCAGATTGCCTTGATGCTGACCTTCACTCCCACACCACACACAATGTCAACTGCTGGAGGGGCTGGTGGCTGACAGACCACAACATTCTCATGACCTTCCACTTCAGGTTATGGGACAGGAATGGGACAATTCACCATGGCCAACCTGCCATGGCCAACTCACTGCAGGCCAACTCACTTGTGAGACAGTTTAACAATTCTGTTTAATTATTTAAAATAAATAAAAATTATTTCAGTTTTTGCCATTCACATTTCATTCTGTCCCTCCTTTTTGCATCCTTTTTTAAATGATTCTCTTCCACCATTTTTTTGGTAGGAGTGTAACTCTTGTCCCGCAGTGAGTCGTCCTGCAGCAAGTTGGCCAAGGCAAGTTGGCTGTGGTCAAGTAAGCCACAGTCATTTTGCTGTGGCAAGTTGGCCACGGCGAGTTGGCCGTGGTGAATTGTCATAGGCCCTTATGGGCCTGGGTGTCCCATCTCTCCATCCATGATCCAAACATTCCTTGTGCTGGGAAATTCCTCAAATGGAACAGAGTTGCTTCCCAGAGTCATGGGTGCTCCATCGTTGGAGGTTGTCCCACCCCCCAAAAAAGACTGGATATCTATTTGCGTGGGAGGGTATCTCTGCTTAGGGCAGGGGGTTGGACTAGATAACCTCCAAGGTCCCTTCCAGCCATGGGATTCTATGTTCTAGGATGCTCAGCTCCTCCATATATTCCTTTCGTTTGCAGGAATGTGAAAACCATCCTTGCTGTGAATCGGATTGCACCTTGAAAGCAGGGATGCAGTGCGCCCAAGGAGACTGTTGTTTGCTGGGAACCTGCAAGGTAAGTGTCGGTCAAGGTGGGATGGAATGGAAGCCATCTTGGATTTTTTTTTGACCCCTCTACAGAATATAGCATAACAGAGTTGGAAGGGATTACTTGTTCTCACAGAAAGGAAATTTCTCCTTAGTTCTAGGTTGTATCTCTCCTTGATATGTTTCCATCTGTTATTTCTGGTCTTGCCTTCAAGATGGTTTTGCCTCCAAAGAGGCAAAATCATCCTGAGAGGAGAATCGTTGGGATTATCTCCTTTTCCTCTTCTTCATCCTCTTCGTCCTCTCTTCCTCCTCCTCCTCTTCTTTTTCTTCTTCTTCCTCCTCCTCTTCTTCCTCTTCCTCTTTCTGGAGACCGAGTGAAGCAAGTGGCCAGTTTGAAGTTTCTGGGTATTATCCTAAAAGAGGACCTGACCTGGGTGCCCACATTGCAGCCCTGGTCAAAAGGGCCCAGCAGAGATTCTACTACCTGAGATTTCTCAGAAAGCAGCAACTGAATGAAAAACTGCTGGGGACCTTCTATTGCTGCACCATAGAGAGCATTTTAACATATTGCACCTCTGTATGGTTTGCCAGTTGCACAGGGGCAGATAGGAAAGCACTCCAGAGGGTTAATGTCGTTGCCCAGAGGATCATTGGCTGCCCTCTCCTCTCTTTGGGAGAACTTTATAGCTCCCACTGCATTAAAAAAGCTCAAAACTTTCTCAAAGATCCATCTCATCCTGGGAACCCTTTTTTTGCATTATTGCCATCTGGCAGATGGCACAGCGTAATAAAAACAAGGACAAACAGGTTGGAAAATAACTTCTATCCCAGGGCAGTAGCTCTTTTGAATTCTACTGTGTTGGTGCAGTGTTGGTGTGGTGTCGGGGGTTTTCGGTCCAATGTGTGGAGGGTGAAGGATGTGTGTTTGTGTTTGTTTTCATGGTCATGATGTGCACTGAAGATGGTGTTTGGTTTCATGGTACAAGGTGCAATGACAATAAAGTGAACTAAACTCCTCTTCTTCCTCTTCCTCCTCTTCTTCTTTCTCTTCCTCCTCCTCCTCCTTCTTCTTCCACTTCCTCCTCCTCCTCCACCTCCTTTTCTCTCTTTTTCTCTCCATTCTCATTTCTGTGTTTGATGTGGGTAATGAAATACCTCAAGAGAGGAGCTGCAGTACTTCACTTCCAAAAACACTTTGGCACCACACTTCTCCTTAATATAATACAGGTAGTCCTGTTGTAAGTCAAGGTCCAGGATGAATGAGCTGGAAGGGACCTTGGAGGTCTTCTAGTCCAGCCCTCTGCTCAAGCAGGACACCTTATACTTTTTCAGTTAACCCTATACACCCATTTCAGATAAGTGACTGTCTAGTCTCTTAAAAACCTCCAGTGATGGAGCGCCCACAATTTCTGAAGGCAAGCTGTCCCAGTGGCTAATTGTCTCCTTAAGTTTCTCCTTAATCCAGTGTTCAGTTTCTCCTTAATTCTCTGAAATTAGGATGTCTACCTGTACGCAGCTTGATTCCTGGCTACAGTTAATTGACAGGAACTCAGGCTGCAACCTTGTTCTTTTCTGTCTTGCAGTTGAAGGCCAGGGGTGCTTTATGCAGAGACCTGGAGGACCCAGATTGTGATCTCAAAGAGTTTTGCAACGGCACCTCGGCCGAATGCTCGGAAAACCATCACGTGGAGGATGGACACTGGTGCGAACGCCGGACTGGGGTTTGCATGCAAGGAAGGTGCCAAAGCGCGGATCGATGGTGCCAGAAAATATTTGGAGCACGTAATAAATGTTTCTCTCCATTTAACCTCTTCTGCTTTCCATCTCTCCTCTTTTCCACCATGCTTTTCGAAAGGAACTGAGCTTGGAGTAGGGAAGGAATGGACAAGCCAGGGAGGGGAGGGGCACTTGTAGATTACTCAATCCTGAGATAAATGGAAGAGGGCAGGAAGAAACTCAAAGTAACCCCACCTTCCTTCTGTCCAGTAATGGAGAAACATGGCCAGACGTCCTGCCTTCTCACAATAAAAGACATTCATGAACCATCTGCCATTACTGTGTCTTAAGACAATTGATCTCAAGGGCTAACATCAATCTTGAAAATCTCTCCCAGTAGTTCTTTGCCCCGCCTTATCAAATCAAGCAGGGCTATTCTGATTTTCTTTCTCATGGTTCCCTCCTTCTTAACCCATTTCTAAAAGGTCATTTCTAAAAGTCTCCCAAGCCAACTCCCAGCCCTTTGTGTTTGCTTTGACTCCTTCCTTCTCTACCAGGGTCAGCTGTACATCCCTTGACATTCCTATTCCCCCTTACCTCCAACTGCTGTTGACTCCATGCTGCAGTTTTCAATCTGTTCCTCCTTCAAACATGGAAGTGAGGATAAAATTTCAAGGGGAATAAGCCTGAAGTTTTTCTTTAGGGTGTGTGTGTGTGTGTGTGTGTATGTGTGAGAGAGAAAGAGAGAGAGAGAGAGACAGACAGACAGACACACACAGAGAGAAACAGAGACACAGAGAGACAGACAGAGACAGACACAAAGAGTGAGACAGATAGACAGAGAGAGAGAGAGAGAAAGAGGGAGACAGACAGAGAGAAAGAAAGAGAGACAGAGACAGAAAGAGGGAGACAAAGAGAGAGAGACAGAAAGAGGGAGACAAAGAGAGATGGAGAGTAAGAGTGAGACACAGAGAGAGACAGAGACAGAAAGAGGGAGACAGAGAGAGAGAGACAGAGAATGAGTGAGACACAGAGAGAGAGAGAGAGAGAGAGAGAGAGAAAGAGCATCAGAGCGAGAGACAAAGAGAGAGAGAGAGACAGAGAGAGAATGAGTGAGACAGAGGAGAGAGAGAGAGAGAGAGAGAGGAGACAAGAGAGAGAGACAGAGAGAAAGAGCGGAGACAGAGAGAGAAGAGAGAGAGAGGAGAGACAAAAGCAGAGAGAGACAGAGAGAAAGAGGGAGACAAAGAGAGAGAGAGAAGAGAGAGAGAAAGAGGAGACAAAGAGAGAGAGAAGAGAACATGTTGCAGACAGACAGGACAGAGACAGAATGAGTGAGACGAGAGGAGAGAGAGAGAGAGACAGAGAGAGAGTAAGCAGAGAGACGAAGAAGAAGGGAGACAAAGAGAGAGACAGACAGAGAGTGTGCATGTATCTTTTCCACAATGAAGTATATGCATTTATACAATGTATCCTTATATTAAAAGTAAGAGGGGAAGAAGAAATTATCTCAAGCATTTACTTCTTAATGGTGATAACAGCACTTTTCTCCCCCCCCCCCCAAAAAAAAAATGTTAGGAGCAATTCCACATAGGGTATCTATGGAGATTCTCCGTATCCAGGTTACACTTGTCCCAAAGGTGTTTTTTTTTTCAAGAGGCAACTGGACTTTCTGGTTTTTCTTTGAAGATGTTTTGCTTCTCATCCAGGAGGCTTCTTCAGCTGCTTCTCGGATGAGAAGCGAAACGGTCTTCCAAGAAAAACTAGGAACATCCACAGAGGGAGCGAGCTCTCCCTCCATCAACTGCAGCTTGCTGAAATCTATCGGCTTTCAGTTGTGTGTGGAAGGCAAACACGGCAAGGGCTGCCCATTACGACCTGGGGGTGGTGGGTGAGAGAGCAGAGGAGCTGAGTGCTACAAACATGGTGACATTGTGCTATCGCATCCACCACCATTTATTTCTCGGGGGTGGAGGCAGTACTCTCAGCAGACACCCCACCTCCCCCAAATAACCAGAACGGATCTTCTTCTTTGGGTTTGGACGGCATATTTTGTCTCTAGTGAATCGTTGGACTTGTGCTGTGTTTTTCAGAATCAAAAAGTGGATCTCTTCAATGCTACGAAGAGATTAACAGTCAGAAGGACAGGATGGGCCACTGTGGTTCTACTGCAAGAGGATACCAGGACTGTCATTGGCAGTAGGTCGCAACAACTAACAAACTCTCTCTGTCTCTCTCTCTCTGTCTCTGTCTCTGTCTCTGTCTCTGTCTCTGTCTCTGTCTCTGTCTCTCTCTCTCTCTCTCTCTCTCTCTCTCTCTGTCTCTCTCTCTCTCTATATATATATATAAATACATTTTCTATTTTAATTTCTTTAAATACATCTTTGGGTGAATAGTGAGGTTCCAGGTCTTTAAAATTTTAAAGCAAACATGACCATACTTACATATTCCAACTATTAACTTTCTTATCTGATTTTATATAATTACCTATTACCAATTTTTTCATTCATTATTCTCGGATGTTACTTTGTATCAATCTCTATATTCCTAATATCATTTTTAAAATACATATTCTTATATAAAGCACTATATCACATTATAAAAAAGATATTAAGACTTTGGAAATGGTATGGAGAAGAGCAACCAAGTCAAAAATATACGATGAATGGTTGCAGCAACTGGGCCTGGCTGGTCTAGGGAAGAAAAGGACCAGGGGAGACAGGAGAGCATCTTCCAATAGTTGAGGGGCTGCCACAGAGAGGAGGAAGGAGGTCAAGCTATTTTCTAAATCTCTTGTAGGCCAGATAAGGAATAATGGGTGGAAACTGAACAAGGAGAGATTCAACCTGAAAATAAGGAGAAACTTTCTGACAGAAAGAACAAACAACCAATGGAACAAAAGTTGCCTTCAGAAGTTGTTCGAGCTTCACAACTGGAGGCTTTCAAGAAGAGGCTGGACTGCCATCGGTCAGAAATGGTCTCCTGCTTGGGGGGGATTAGACTAGATGACCTACAAGGTTCCTTCCAACTCTGTTAATCTGAATAAACTGAAGCAAATCTGGTTTAAACAAAAAAAAGGAACAAACAATGTTCACCTATCCTGAAAACAAACGCACTGTTTGTTGGCTGAGGTTAGAATATTTGTTCTTCGGGACATCAGTAGCAGATGTGAAACTGTGCTCCAGTCTCTCTTTCTTTTTATTCCATGTGCAGAGATCTGAGGTGTGGAAAACTGGTTTGTGATTATCCGAATAGAGTCCCTTTCTTTTTGGAAAATGCCGCCATCATTTACGCCAAAGTGCAGAATCGCTTATGTGTCACTTTGGATTACTTGAAGGGGCCGGGGATTAAAGATCCATTTCTGATTCACGATGGTACTGTCTGTGGAGAAAACAAGGTAAACATTTGAATTTGGGTTTCAAAAGCCATCTGACGTGTCTGGTACTGGATCTGGCTTAGGGTCCGTCACAATGGATCAACTACTTGGGCTTGGCCTTGGTTGATCAAAGCAAATTTATTCTCTCTCTCTCTGTTTCTCTCTCTCTCTCCTTTTTCTCCATCTTTCTCTCTCTTCCTCTCTCCTCTCTCTCTTATTCTCTCTTTCCCTCTCTCTCACACACACACACACACACACTCACACAATTTCCCTTGCCACTAATGCTCAGTATATTCTACTTCTGGTTGTGTAGATTTTATTTAGCTAAATATTTTATATGGGGTCCTTGGTGCTCTCTGGTTGTTTCTATTGAGGGTTTTGCAGTGTGAACTCAGCGCCAGAAAAATAAACACAGATGGCTGATGCTTCATTTAACATCTTTATAAACATAATAAGTAGATTTTACCAACCAGTTGTAGATTTCTCCAACATGGAGCAAACTCAGACAGAAACATGTTGCAAGTTCAGAGCACAGCTCCAGGCTTCAGCAAGCCAGCAAGTTTGTTTCATCTTCAATAGACAGACTCAGAGCTCAACATCGTTGCAGAGTTGCAGAGCTTAATATAGAGCCACGCCTAGGCTACTTCTAGTTTCAGTTTCCTAGGCTACTTCTAGTTTCAGTTTCCAAATAGTTCTCATTGGCTGACTTAGTTGCTATGCCTATTCAACAAGGCTGACCTTGTAACCAAGCTCTATTCCAGTTCATGAATATACTCTGACAGTTTCTTGCAGATGGACAGCTGCTCTGAGTTATCTTGTGGCAAGTTGTCCCATTCTGATGGGATAAATATGTTTGGAATGAGCATGTCTATCATTGGGGGAAAACATTAAATAAATATAATAAATATAGTAATAATAATGATAATAATAATAACAACAACAAAATACAAAGACCTACAAATAGAAATAGAATGACTATGGCAAAGGCAAACAATGGCAGTACCACTAGTAATAGGCGCCTTGGGTGCAGTCCCAAAACCACTGGAGTACCACTTGAACATCATCATTGGCATTGACAAATTCGACATCAGTCAATTGCAGGAGGTGGCTTTACTTGAAACAGCTTCCATCCTGCGACAATATCTGTAAAACCGTCAAGCATCCAGATTTGCCTATCCCAGGTCCTTGGTCAGGACTACATAGGGAGACAGAAATGCCAAAAATCCCAGTCTGGCTGGCTGTGCAATGATCAATAATAATAATCTGTATCAACCATCAATACCAGCCAATGATATTTGTAGTATATTTTTAAGTGTTCAATTGACTGAGTTTTATGTGTAATGAATGAAAGTTTATCATTATAATCTCTCTATAAAAATGAAATTCCCCTCACACATCATCACAAAATCTCCAGAACTGTAAAGCCTACAAACTTGAAATTTGGCACGTATGTTCCTCTTGGTTTCTAGGTGCTCACTAAGAAAGGATTTTTCCATGAGAGCATTAGCATTTCCTATATTATTATTATTAACACGCTCTGATGCTAAAGAGTTCTACTTCCTCTCCCCACCTGAAAAAAAATCTCTTCCAAATGCAAAACACAAGCAGAGAAGTTTCAGTTTCACAGCAGCAACCAGCTTTAGTCCAGAAGAGTTGAGCTAAGCCACCCCAAGGCTCCTTGCTGTCTCCTTGCTCACACAGCAAATACTTTTCAGTTTCCAAACAGCCCTCAACTCTCTCACACACTGACAGGAAGCTAGCCAGATGAATACCGATGGATGCTGGTAGGCAGAATTCCCCCTGCCCTTATTTTCCTCCCAAAAAACTAAGCTCAACCACATAGTTTCGTAGCAAAGCACAGGTATCGAGCTATTTTACATTATAATAATATGAAAGAAAAAATAAAAAAAACTATATCTGAAACACCAGCAAAGATCCACACATGCCTATCCTAGGTTATTGGGTAGGACTTCATAGGCAGACAAAATGCTAAATGATACGTTCTGAACCTCTAGCTAACTGTGTAATGGACCAAAAATAATCAATAAACCAATTAAAAAGAAAAACAAACAAACAAACCAAAACCTCAAAGATCAGATTAGATGGCCCAATGGGTCTTTGCTGCCGTCCATTTTCTATGATACTAAGAGCCATTTAACACGACTGTTTCCTTCAACATAAGCTTCGGCTTCTCCTTTTGTCAAATAGTTGCTTTTTATTTTTATTTTCTGTTTCAACTGCACCAACTCAGAAAGCTCAAACTGCCCAAGGAGCTGCTGATCCAGTTCTACAGAGGAATGATGGAGTCTGTCATCTGCACCTCTATAATTGTCTGGTTTGGTTCTGCAACCCAACAGGACAGACACAGACTCCAGAGAGTAGTTAGGACTGCAGAAAAAACAATTACTGCCAACCTGCCTTCCATGGAGGATCTGCATACTGCACAAGTCAAAAAGAGGGCTGTGAAAATATTTACAAACCCTTCACATCCCAGACATAAACTGTTTCAACTCCTTCCCTCAAAACGATGCCCTGCACATCAAAACAACTAGACACAAGGACAGTTTTTCCCTGAAAGCCATCACTTTGCTGAACAAATAATTCCCTCAACACTGTCCAACTATTTACAAAGTCTGCATTACTTTTACTATTAATCTTCTCATCACTCCTCATCACCCATCCCTCCCACTTGTGACTGTATGACTGTAACTTTGTCGCTTGTATCCTTATGATTTACATTGACTGTTTCCTAGTATGATTTGATTGCTTATTGTACCCTATAACTGTTATTAATTGTTGGACCTGATGATTCTTGACTCTTGATGAATGTATCTTTTCTTTTATTTCCACTGAGAGCATTTGCACCAAGACAAATTCCTTGTGTGTCCAACCACACCTGGCCAATAAAGAATTCTATTCTATTCAACTTCCCCCCCACCCTTTTTCCCCTTTTAAGGTTTGCATGAATCAGAAGTGTGTAGATCGAGCCATAATCCGAACAACCTGTGATGCAGAAACAGATTGCCACGGGAAAGGAGTGAGTTAATAATAAAATCTGGAGTGTCTAAAAGGGATTGTTCACTGTTGCACATCTACATTGACCTAACCATCACTCTTTCTCCTTGGGGAATTGGAACTGGGTAGGAACTGGGCTTGGCTAGTCTAGTGAAGAGAAGGAACTGGGAAACAGGATAGCAGTCTTCCAATATTTGAGGGGCTGCCACAAAGAGGAGGGGATCAAGCTATTTTCCAAAGCACTCCAAAGCCAGACAAGGAATAATGGATGGAAACTGATCAAGAAGAGATTCAACCTGGAAATCAGGAGGAATTTTCCTGACAGTGAGAACAATCAACCGATGGAACCAGGTTGCCTTCAGAAGTTGTGGAACCTTCATCCCTGGAGGCTTTCAAGAAGAGACTGGACTGCTATCTGTCAGAAATGGTGTAGGATCTCCTGCTCGGATAGGCAGTTGGACTAGATGACCTACAAGGTCCCTTCCAACTCTGTTAATCTGTTGGTTAGCAACTTAAGGGATGGTGGTACCAGTAAATTGACAGCCATTTTGTGCAGGTCCACAGCTGGCCCTCTATAGTCCTTGTAGGATCTCCGGTGCGGAAAAAGCAAAGATTCCTGTATCCCCCCAGGATTGGAAGGGTGGGTGGGAAATTCTGGAGCGGAAGAGTGAGCTGGGATGAGGGAAATGATGTTGTTTTTCTTCCCTTCCTCTTTCTTGGATGCAATTCAGAAGTGCAACAACAAAGGCAATTGTCACTGCAACGCAGGCTGGGCTCCCCCTGAGTGTGAAATAAAAGACGAAGGCGGCTTAGGCGGAAGCATCGATAGCAGTTTCCGAAGCAGTAGGTTTCCTAACTTCGATATATTTTAACATGAAGAAGTTGTACTTCGCACTTGTGTTGCACGTGCGCGCGCGCGCGTGTGTGTGTGTGTGTGTGTGTGTGTGTGCATCTGCATTAAAACAGGACAGGTTGTGGCTAGCTCTGCCCTGCAGTGATGGCACAGCCATGGCCAACTTGCCATGGCCAACTACCACAGGAACAAATCAATCATTCCATTTAATTACTTCAAAACTACAACAAAAAATACTTTAATTTGTCCTGCAGTGAGTTGGCTACGGCAGGTTGGCCGTGGCAGTGGGAAGTTGGCTATGGCGAGTTACATCAAGTAGGGCTTCCTTTTGTTGAAATTTAGACAATATTCAGCTTCCCAACAGGATCCCAAGGAATCCTGGGAAAGAGGAGGAAAATGAGTCTGTCTGGTTTCTTTGCATGTTTGAATAATCCTTTCTTGTGCTCTTTTTAATCACTTCTATTTTAAAAGAGCTCCAAGTAGACATACCTCCCTTGTAAAAGAACTATTATTCCTTCCTTCCTTCCTTTTCTCTCTTTTCTTTTTCCTTCCCTTCCTTTCTTTTCCCTTTCTCCTTCTTTCCTCCCTCCCTCCCTTTCTCTTCTCTCTCTTTTCCCCCTTCCATTCTGCTCCTTTCCCTTCCCTCTTTTCTCCTTCCCTCCTCCCTACCTCCCTTCCCATCCTTCCTGACCTTCTTTTCTTTCTCATCAAAACCAACCTTCCTTCCTCTTCTCTTTTTCCTTCCCTTCCCTTCCTTCCCCTTCCCTCTTTTCTCCTCCCTCCCTCCCTTTCTCTTCTCTCTCTTTTTCCCTTCCTTTCCTTTCCCTTCCCTCTTCTCTTTCCTTCTTTCTTTCCTTCCTCCCTCCCTCTCTTCCTTCACATCCTTCCTGACTTTCTTTCCTTTCTCATAAAAACCAACCTCCCTTCCTTCCTCTTCTCTCTTTTCTTTTTCCTTCCATTTCCTTCCTTTCCCTTCCCTCTTTTCTCCTCCCTCCCTCCCTCCCTTTCTCTTCTTTCTCTTTTCCCTTCTTTCCCCTTCCCTCTTTCCTCCTTCCTTCCTTCCTTCTTCCCTCCCTCCCCCTCTTCCCATCCTTCCCAACCTTCTTTCCTTTCTCATCAACCTTCCTTCTTTTCCTTCCTTCCTTCCTTCCTTCCTTCCTTCCTTCCTTCCTTCCTTCCCTTCCCTTCCCTTCCCTTCCCTTCCTTTCCCTCCCATTTTGCATGCTACAAATAGAATTATGGATGATATAATTTTATTATGACACTTGAAGTTCCACTTTTGGTTTGAGTGCTATAGCGAGCCTGCATTTTGCCTGGTTCGAAGTTGCATCGTATTTTCTATTGAAAGATGTACAGAAAGGTTGCTAATTACCTTCTGGATTCAGTTTAAACAGTTGATCATTTTAGGTGCCTGTTAAGACTTGTTTATCTGAAGGAATGAGGAATTTTCGAGATGTTATGTATTTTTGTTAGAAGAATTTTACATGGTAGTTCTTTCTTTCCTAGTTTTAATACGGAGCGATAATCAGCCCAGACCGTTTTCCACCAGAAACTGGCTTCTTGTGGGTTTCTTTGTCTTTCTGCCTGTTGTGATTGGCGCCATCATCTTGGCCATCAAACTGAGACAAGCTTTACTACACCCCAGTGTGGAGGAGGAAAAAGATGAGGAGGAAGAATATGACACAGAAGGGTAAAGCAACGGGGCTAGAATTTTCAGGGCAACCTTCTCAGAATAACAGAATTACACAGTTGGAATCGACCTTGGAGGTCTTCTAATCCAACCCCCTGCTCAACAGTCTTCCTTTGGGGCAGGGGAGATGAAATGGGAGGAATATTTCGCTTTGCAAATCTGGATGACTGTTATGGGGGGCACTTGTAGATTACTTGATGTAGCATTCCCAACTGTGATCATCCATCTATCTATCTATCTATCTATCTATCTATCTATTATCTATCTATCTATCTATCTATCTATCTATCTATCTATCTATCTATCTATCTATCTATCTATCTATCTATCTATCTATCTTATAAGCTGCCAATCTTGCCCAGAGGTGGCTATAGGCATTTAACAATCAATAAAGACAACAATAAAAAACATTAAAGCAATGAATAATAACACTAAAATTGGTTTGAAATTGACAAGAGGGGGAGGAAGGGTTCAAGAAACACAGGGGGAAGAAGTGGGAATCCTATCACTTAAACATGAGCCACCAGTGTGCAGCCTCCGCCAAAACAGCTAATACAATCCTGGGTTGTATAAACAGAGGCACAGAATCAAGATCAGGTGAAGTTTTAGTGCTGCTTTACAAAACCCTAGTAAGGCCACACTTGGAATACTTGCAACCAATTTTAGTCACCATACCACAAAAAAGATGTTGAGTTTGGAAAAAGTGCAGAAAAGATGATTAAAGGCCTGGAGACTAAGACATATGAAGAATGGCTGCAGGATTTGGGTCTGGCTAGTCTAAAGAAGAATTAGGAGTGACATGATAGCAATATTCCAGTATTGGAGAGGTTGCCATAAAGAGGAGGTCAATTTATGCTCCAAAGCACCAGAGGGCAGGACAAGAAGCGAAGGATAGAAACTATTCAAGGAGAGAAGGAACTTAGAACGAATGAGAAATTTCCTAACAGTGAGGACAATTAACCAGTGGAACAGCTTTGCCTTCAGAAATCATGGGGACTCCATCACTGGAGGTTTTAAAGAAGAGATGTTAAAGGTTCTCCTTGAGCAGAGGGCTGGAGTAGAAGACCTCCAAGGTCTCTTCCAGCTCTATTCTAATAATTCTAATTCTAATTCTAGTTCTATTCTAATTCAATTCCACACTACACTACACTATTAAGTTTTACGTGTTTCCCAAAGGATTATTTTTAAAATGTGTATCTTTTTTCTCCTTTTTCAGATCGAAATTACCGGAAGCCCACCAGTCAGCGAGTGCAAGGTAGATTTTTGATGCTCCATTCTGCATCTGTCCCAAGTCGACCCTTGTTCCGTAGCTGTTCCCTTCTCCTGGCAATTCTGTGCATGCGCACACTGGGAACAGGCTCCAGCTGTTCTTCTTCCCCACTGATGTCCAATTCTAAAGGCAGCTGATAACTGTCAGAGGGCCCTGGCCCCATATCTGCCTCTGACGCAGAGTCTTCCCCAGACCCCAGGACTGGCCCATGTTCCTCCCCAACCTCATCATTGTCAAGAGTCTGCTGCCAGCACCACTGGCCACTGGCGAGCCACAACACTGCCAGGAGAAGGAAACAGTTAAGGAACAAGGGTGACTCGGGAGTAAAGGCACAGGTGGATGGTGAATGGCCCCTCCCATAGGGAATAAAGAAGAGTGAAAGGGGAGGGGTGTTTTCAGGAGACAATTAATTAGTCGTAAAAGGGAGCCACGTTTCACTGAACAAAGGTTTCACTTAGTGGCATAAATTTTGGGCTGGCAGCAGGTGTGGATGGCTGAGGTTTCGGAGAGTGAGGACTCAGATGAGGGGTCTGTGGGTGATGCAGGGATGGGGCCAGGATCATCAGGCAGTGGAATGCTGCCTTCGGAGATTGTGGAGGCTGGCAGCAGTGAAGAAGAGGTCCCTGAGGAGCCTGTGCCAAGTGCACGTGCACGCAGGGTTGTCCGAAGGAAAGATCAGCTGCAGCAGCATGGGTGGCTCGGGAGTAAGGCTGCAAGGTAATGGCCCCTCCCTTAAGAAATAAAAGCTAGCTGAGAAACTGGAGTTCTTTGCAGGAAGCAAAGAAGTTTGATACTCGAGGCTGGTGGATGTTAGGAATATCTGAGTTGGTATTTGGAGACTCTTTGATTTATTGTTTAGGAACTTTATCTGTTGTTCTTGGCAGCCTTGCCAAAACTTGGCAAGGGTCTTTCTTGTCAGTTGGAAGCAACCTTTTATCTGTGAAGAAACAGGATTCATAAATGAAACAGTAAAAGGTTGTGCTGTTACCTTTGTCTTGTGTTTGATCTCTTGGAACCAGGTTTGGGTCAGAACAGCTAACACCAAACCGGTAGGAAAAAGTTTTGAAACCTACCACTGGTTGTAAGTAGAGGACTGCCTGTAAAGTCAAAGAACTGAATTGTGCAAAGGTGCTTCAGAAAGTATTTTAAACATCAGCCACTCAGTTAATCAGTCAATGGTTACATTTGCATAGCGTACTTAAGTTGATTATGGAATTAACCCCTGAACTGGGTTACATAATAGAGGGAGCCATAAACTAATCCCCGAGATTGCATTGGCACGCCATGGTAAACCAAGAGAACATGACCAAGCATAGCAGTGGGTGAGGGTGCATGGGCTACATTTCCAGTGGTGGATTTCCAATTTTTTCCCCCTACCAGTTCTGAGAGCGTGCTTCTAAAAAGTTCAGCTACTGGTATACCAACCAGTCCGAACCGGCTGAATACCACGTCTGTAAGTTTCCCTCCCATTTCACGTGGTTGTGTATGTGGTGTGAAAAGACTGGAGTACAGCATTAAAAACTTGAGCTCAGGAAATCTCTTCCCCCTCCCCGTCCCTGCCCTTTGACCTGCTTTTGTGTTTTGTATTTCATAACACTTTATAACCTAACAAAACATATTCGGAAGAGGAAATCTCTCCCCAGGTGAGCCATGTTCGGAATAATTCTGAACAGAATAATAGAGTTGGAAGGGACCTTATAATGCAGGGGTGTCAAACTCCTGGTCTGTGGGCCGAATGGATCATGCGTTGGCCATGCCAATGGTGGGAATCAAAATTTTTTTACTACCGGTTCGGTGGGCGTGGCTTGGTGGGCGTGGCAGGGAAAGGATATTCTGCAAAATCCCCATTCCCTCCTCCACCCCACTAACCTCGAAAGGTCGAGACAAGAGGACACGTCCCGTTGGTTTCTTCTGGGTCGACTAGTCGACCCTCTTGGAAGGCAGAGAATAGATGGGGGTTGGTGGGGCCAGTCAGGGGTGGCATTTGTTGGTTCCAAATTCAAAATTTCTCAAAGTTTCCACTACCAGTTATCCAGAACTGGTCAGAACTCATCAGCATTGGCTGAATACTACCTCTGGGCCACACCCATACCCGGTTTAACGAAGGGGAAAAAAGTCCCGATACATCGCATGATGCTGCCGTGATGACATGAGTGACATCCCTGCTTATAACATTTCAGACAAGAGACTGTGTCGTCTCTTCTTCAAAGCATCCAGTGATAGGGCACTGACAACTTCTGGAGGCGAGTTGTTCCACTGGTTAATTGTTCTAACTGTCAGGAAATTCCTCCTTAGTTCTAGGTTGCTTCTCTCCCTGGTTAGAATCAGGGAGAGAAGTTAGGTTAATTCTTGTCCTGCCTTCAGGCGCTTTGGAGGATAATTTGACCCCTTCTTCTTTGTGGCAGCCAGTCAAATACTGGAACACTACAGAGTGATATTCAGCAGGTTCTGACCAAGTCTGGAGAACCAGTAGCGGAAATTTTGAGTAGTTTGGAGAACCGGCCAATACCGCCTCTGACTGGCCCCACCCCCATCTATTCTNAGAGTGATATTCAGCAGGTTTTGACCAAGTCTGGAGAACCAGTCGCGGAAATTTTGAGTAGTTTGGAGAACCGGCCAATACCGCCTCTGACTGGCCCCACCCCCATCTATTCTCCACCTCCTGAGTCCCAGCTGATTGGCTGGGTCTTTTTTGCTTGCCCTGCATAGGAGAACGGAGCTGGAAAGCAGGTTAGTGGGGCGGGGAGGGAAGGGGGATTCTGCAGGAACCTTCCCCTGCCATGTCCATCAAGCCATGCCCACAGACCGGAAGTGAATTTTTTTGGATGCCACCACTGGTTTTCTAGTCCAATTTTCTGCTCAAGAAGGAAACCCTATACCTAACCCTAACCCTACTAAGAAGTAGGTTGCGGTTTACTTTGTGGTCAAGTGACTAGGTAAGTAAGAAGTGTTCTCACTCAGAAGTGTTCTCACTCAGCAAAACTTTAGTTTGGCTCATTTTCTTTAGCAATCAGAAGGCCTTGCTACGAACAGAAGGGAGCAAGGTAAGAACCCTGAGTAACCTGGGGTCCAGGCATAGCAAAATCCCCTGAAGCTTGCAAACAGGACTATGAAAGCGTACAATTTTCTCGGAGCCTTCTGAAAATCCTCAGGTTCCTTCTCCATTCTTTCTTTCAACGTCCTTTTGTCTGGGGACAATTGTGAAAGATGGCAGTTAGTAAGTTTTAGCACAGAGAAGGGTCTTAAAATAAATTCCCCCCCCTTCTCTCCCTGGGGTGGAATTCTAAGCTGTAATCCTTACAACGTGAGCATCATGTCCCTCAAGGGATTACGCAGGCAGTATGCTGTTCTTGATCAGCTAAATCTGCTTTAAATTTCATCAGCTCTCTCTTGACTGATCGACTGTGAAAAGATCTAGGTATTACTCCATCCCTAATTTTGCTGACAGCCTTCAGGGATCTAGGGTGCATTTTTGATAGAATAGAAGAGAATAGAGTAGAACTCTTTTCTGGCCAAGTGTGACTGGACTCACAAGGAATTTGTCTTTGGTGCAAATGCTCTCAGTGTACATAAAAGAAAAGATACGTTCATCAAGAGTCAGGAATCATCAGGGACAGCCCTTAATAAT
>BHFT01016647.1:0-50219 GCA_004320025.1 Laticauda laticaudata
AGAGAGGATCTCACCCTCTTCAGCCCATGGAAAGGAAACAACCTGCTCCACGAGACAATCCTTGACGCCACATCATTCATTTGGTGGAAGAAAGAGGAACCTTGTGCCTACTCCTGCCAGCCGGAAGAAGGACAGAACAACCATCCACCGCACATGGCGCTGACGTCTGAGCTGTAGGTCGCTTCTGGCTGCTGGTCGGTTGTGCTTCCTGCGTGCCTTGCTCGGATGGTCGGTGCTTCTCCTGCTGCTGGTGCTTCTCCTCCTGCTGCTGCTGCCTGCTTCTCCCTCGCTAGCTGCTTGCTGTGGTGACCAGCCCCAAGGCCATCAACAGCCCTGTTGCTGAAGGCCTGAAGCCCCTGCCGAGGGAGGCACCAGAGCAAGGCAACGGAGAAGGGGGAGAGGAAACAGTTCTCCACTTTCGAGGACCATGAGAAAGGAGGTGCTCGGAATGGCTGAGGGAAGAACGAGTACCTGTGGAGGAAGGCGCCTACAGGCTTCTGCAGTACCAAACCGAAGCGGAGAGCAGCGCAGAATGGAGAGAGAAGGCGGAGAGCCTGGGGTAAGACTTCACATGTTCTCGACTCTGGGGTGGTGGACAGGCTTATGACACCTGAGGTATTGCGCATAGCTACACCTGGAAGAATCCGGAGGCAGCCGCTGTCAAAGCTCACTCGAACCAGGCGCGGGGTAGCATCACTATGTCATGGACAGGCGGGTGCGAGCCTCCATCGCGAGTGAGAATACCGCCAGCTGGGTAGGAACGCAGCCCCCTGTCACCCTTCCCTCAGACTAGGGCCCACAGAGAGCCATTGCCTCTTCAGCACAGGAGACAGCTACGCGTAATCAGGCAGGTGTCTTTAGAAGGCCCAACGACAGAGACCCCCCCCCTTACCAGCTGCAACTCCCCGTGCCGGAGGACGTGGAGGATCCCCACCCTGTCCCAGATGGAGCAAGAAGAGGCACGCCACCAGAGACCAACCCACAACCCACACTCAGCCCATCCTCCACAGAAAGCAGGCAGAGAGGCAGACCGGAGGGACAGAGCACGACAAGTTTTTCCTCTTGGGAGAAATCAGAGGACACAATCAATGAGCCAGCACAGAATCTCCTCCTCCCAGGCTGGTCGCACTTTGTACCTAGCCAATCCTCCAACCACGAAAGCCCTTCTTCATCACGTGCGTGAGCCAGATCCCTCAATGGACATCCCGAGGCCCAGTACCAGGCGATAGGAGAGGAGAAGATGCACAGCTCTTCTGCACCACGCCTCCAGGCCCAGCTGAACCTGCTCTGAACCACTCCAGGTCTGCTCCATAACACCGCCAGGTGGATGTCACAGCCCTACCGATTGTGTAGATACAGCATGACCGGTAGACTCGGGTCATACCGTGCGGCTCGCGATAACTGTAAAGCTGAGAATTATGATCAATCATCCTCTCACACAGCGCTACCAACGCCATACAACTACAAGACGACTTACTATCGGAGCACAGGCAGGCACGCCACCTATCCCAGTCCTTACACCAGGGTTGCTCGGAGACGCTCACAGGGACGGCCACGGTGAAAATGATGTGGTAGCAGATGGCGTCAGAAGGCCTGACACCATGCTTCCGATCAGCACACGCAGACAAAGAGAGTGGGTCAGACCCGGCCATTACAACGTCCTCCTTCCTCCATCGCGCCAGACGACGATGCTAAGTTATTATTATCATACAGTACTTGGGCCTCACATGCCCAGGTCCTTGAGGAAGTGCCTCTATCCTCACGGGACTATGAGAGTCAGCTCTGCTGAGAGGAACGCTTTCCTGCACCAACGTATCATCTCCTGTTGTCATTCTTGCGGGCCAGCGCGAAGCACCCATAGAGGCAGACGCCTCATGTATGCGACGCACACAGCACATGCAGTACCAGCAGCTCAGCGTCCCTAGCGACGCTTTACATTGAGATCACTATGGGCACGCCTCGGAGTGACTGAAAAAGAGTGGCCAGAAGACTTGAGTTGTGTTACCTGTTCACCTTATCTTTGCTTAAAGACACTTTACTTGGGTCATTTTGCTGTTTTAATAGTCCATATAGTTTGTTATTAATAAAGGTTATCTTTTTGCTTCACAAGCACTTGGTTCATTTTTTTTAACTTAATAAAGTGTTTGGGGAAAACTTTGAAAAAAAGGGTTTAAGCCTCTGCATACTTGTTGGGATTGGTAAGATGATAAGGCTGTGGGATGGATAGCTGTAGGATGGGTATAGGGATAAGCTGTGGGATGGATGCTGTGGGATGGGTACAGGATAGTGTGGATGGATACCGCTGTGGCGATGCGGTAATGATTAGTGTGGGATTGGTAAGGATAGCTGTGGGATAAGGATAAGTTGTGGGATGGGATAGAGGTAGTTGTAGGGATACGATATACCCTCCCAGTGCAAAGCATAGTGGGACTGGTATTGTCTCGACCCTCGTCCAAGGTGCCTACAACTACTGGCCATTATTATTCTCAATACACAATGTAATGTCATTCACCCAGCACATTTCAACATAAACACACACTGTTTTATTAAATGCCCTGTTTCATTTGTAAGGCCACTCAATACATAGCACAATCTCATCAGTGTGATGAACAGGCTGAAGGAAAAGCAATCCATTAAGCATCTACCATCCTGTCTTTCGCCACTCCACTGCTGCCCAGCTGGGGAGTTGCACAGCGGTGGTTTCAGAGGTTGCCGTTGCTTCTTCCTCCACGTGAAGCCTCTTGTTGGGGGCCTTGCACATCCACAGTGTCTATCAGGTTTAGTTCTTGGCTCCATTTCACCAGGCTCCATGTCCCCATTCTCTTGTTGACGGTCCACAAAGCCTGTTCTGCAACACTGGGTAGCGGTGCGCATGAGATTGTGCAGGATGGCAGCAAGCTTCCAACGTATCCTTCACGCTACTGTCTGTGGGCGATGCTGCATGGTGGTGAGAAGTACCTGGAATCTGTTGGCCAGGATGCCAAAGGCATTCTCCACACACCCGTACTTGCCCTGGACAGCCCTATAGTTGAAGATCCTCTCTTCACAGGTGAGGTTATCTTGACTTGGTAGGGCTTCATGAGGTAGTATTCTGAGGGAGAAAGGCGTCATCAACCCACGATGAAGTAGGGCACATCTTGTGTGGTCGTTGGTAAGGTGGGGGTCTGGAGCTGGGAAACCCATGATGAGGTTGCGTTCAGCCCACCCTTGAGGTCACTGCGTATGAACCATATGGCTATCTGGAAGCTGACCCGTTGCCTGAAGCATCGATGTACATGAACTTGTAGTCAGCATCAACCATGGCGAAGAGGATGATGCTGAAGAAGCCCTTGTAGTATGAAATAAGTGGACCGCGGAGTTGGGTGGAGCTTTGCAGCCATGTGCTTCCCATCTATGGCCTCCAACACGGTGTGGGGAAGTCCACCTCTGATACCACTGCTCTGCAGCTTTTCCTCCAGCCTTCTTCAGTGGTGGGGCACTGGAGGAGCTCTTCCACGTATTCTTTCGATGATGGCCTGCACACCACTTCTCTGACACAATGCGCTGGATTGGGGGCGGTGTTTGTTTGTATTGTCGGGCTGTGAGAGCATCATGAACTTCCGAGGCATCGCTCGTATTTGTACGTGTTGCGCAGGCCAGGTGGCCAGAGTCAGTGGCCTACCTTCGTGCCAAGGTCCAGGCTGGGCGGAAGTTGGTGTTTGCCTTGGTCAACCTGGGTCTCAGACGCTCCACACTTCGTCAAACATGGCTGGTGGCATCCTCATGTGAAGTGCTGGAATGCACGAGGGTCCTTTCATTCCTCAGCTCCACCATCAGCTTGTCATAGAGCCCAAACTCCCACTCTTCTTCGTCCGATCCATCTTCGGACCCAGACGACGCTTTGACGTCTCCTTCTTCCCCTTGCGTAGAAAGAGTGAAAACAGTCTGAAGAGGGCTTGTTCTGGTGTTGAATGATGGCAGCTACCAAAAAGGAGTGTGCGATGATCATGGTGGAGATCAATGGATGATGTGGAAGGGCAAGGCTGAAGAGGTCTGCACACCAGGGCTGCTGGACTGATAGTGAGATCCAGGTGATTTCCTCCCCTTTTTTATAGGAAATGTCGGTTTTCCGCGTAGGTGTCCTTCCACATACTCTAGACACTCCTCCAGACATCCTAAATATCCGAGATACATCCCATATACGTAGACACGTTTTGTCCGTTTTAATGCTTAATCAATATGAGATTGCATCCGCTTACATCCTTTCTATGTCTGTGCTACTAAGCTGTGTGGACGTTCCAGTGTACCTTTCGCATTCCTCCCTCTTTCCGCTTTCCACTGCAGCGGATGTGAGTTACGCGGATGGCCAGAGGATGCCAAAGAGGATACATCGGAAGTGTAACGTGGATGACAACAGACTTAGAACATTTGCTGCCGGATGTGTGTCGTGGATGTAGATCGTTATGCGAACGGAAAGTTTATCTCGTCAAAAGGTTTTGTGGCAGCTGAAAACTCTTTTGAAGCGGAATGAAAATAGCAGTAAGACGGACTTGTTCTTAATAAACAGAGATAGAGTCGTGATAGAGCGTATGAAACACGTATGCAGTGAGTACACAACGAATGCATCACGTTTTCCAACGGATGGCAAGCTTTTTTGCCCGTTTTACATCCTCTTTGCATCCGTTGGTTCAGTGTGACATGGGCTTAACATCTGATATTCTGATAGGGAAGGAAAGGAGTGTACAATGGTAGTGGGATGAGCTTGTATGCTTTTCTGTGACATTCTGTGACAGCAACTTTTCTAGATTAAAAAAAATTCTTAGATAAATTCTAAGATAAAATTATCTTTGAATAATTTAGGACTATTCACATCTCACTGCTCTTTGATTAATTTGTCATCCCTTAACCAATCACAAATTGCAGGTAGGATATGTTATTGGATCAAATTCAACATTCACTTTTCTACCCAGGGAAAATACCCCTCTGGGTTGCATACATTGAATTTTAAGTCCAACAATGCTGGCACTGAATAAGTGCCAATAAGGTGTGTCCCCAGAGTGGGGTGTTTTAGGAGAAAGATAATCATTATACAACATTTATTTCTTATAAACATATTCTATCTTTCCTTTAAAGACTCAAAAATTGTGCTCATGGTTCACTTCTCATGTGATCCTTGCATTAACAACACTTTGAGATAGGTTGAGCTGAGGTAAAGGAATGTTTCTGATTCAACGAGAAAACTCCATGAACAAATTAGGATTTTGGAATTTGTCCCAGTCCAATACTGAACTGCACTGGTAGGAAAGCTCAACTGATTGCAGATTCTGTTGAAATTTCTAAAACTTGAGAACTGGATAGAAGACATGGTGATGTATCTTTTAAGCATGATCATCTTAACTAGAACAAGTTTCAGGAGACAGAACAATTCTAAATACAATGAAAGTAAAGTCAAGGATAATTAGAAAAAAAGTAATTGTACTGTGGAAACTATGTTACTTTTTGCCTTGGTACTGATTGTGGCTTGTTTCTTTGTATCAAAGCAGGCAATTTCACTTTCTCTTTTCTTGGGGATCCTGTAACATCCACAAGAAGTGATCGAAGTTTTGGATGGATCTGGACTCCATTTTCACTTCCTTCTGCATCTACTGGGAAGGAAAAGAGTTTTAAGACTACAGTATATTCTCTGGCCTAGATTAATTCTACAACTCGCTGAAGAGGTTAGGGTACAATTAGAACCAAAGTGACGAAGGAAGACAAGACTGTTTGTGGTGATGCTCTCTGAGATCACTTAGGAGAAAAAGAATCTGACTGGTAAAAAAAAAAAAGGAATTTTATTTGATAACCAATTGAGGGCCTTGAAGAAATATTGATACTTCCAAGGGAAAGAGAGTGGTGTCTATTTTCGGTGAGGAGAGGTAAGCCAAAAGACACCAACTGTATTATTAAATATATTAAGTGCCAAATTTTTGCTAAATCTCTACTCTTTGCTATGTCAGTAGCTCAAAAAAGCAATCTGATCATCTCAGATCAAATTCTAAACAAAGCAAAATGCCTATACATAAACAATAGATTTTAATTTTAGGATCCATGTATGATAGCAAAGGATCATACATGGATCCTAAAATTAAAATCTATTGTTTATGTATAGGCATTTTGCTTTGTTTAGAATCCATTTTTGCAGAATTAGGCAACTTTTCTAGGTTGAAGGCTTTTGAGTGGAATGCCAGATATTTTTAGTAACAAATTAAATAGAATAGATGCAAATGTAGGGATCAAAAGAGGCTATGGAGCCACAGGTGAATTGTCTGCATTTTTAAAGCTAGTTTTGGGATCTTAAAATACTGTCAACACAGATGATAGTGGGCTGTGATTTGCTATATTTTCTCCACTGTGTTACATATTACAGTTCATTCATACATAGTAATATATCTGTTATGACACTTTGATCCCTCAATCTCCCTTCTTTGACAGGAAGCTAATGATCCCTCAATCTCCCTTCTTTGACAGGAAGCTAAATGTGCTAGAACAAATATTTTCTGTACTCAAGGAAATAGTTGAGGACAGCAAAATATGTTGCATGTAGAACACATACAATATATGCAACTTACCAATATTACTTATTAGGTAGAGATCAACAAAATAGCTATAAAGATATACAGTAGATATTTTAAACATGCTATAAAGTTCTATTAATAACTGTTTTTTTCAAAGAGCTCTTTGGAATGGTTTACCGTTTATAAAATGGGATGGATAGGTTTCAGCATAGATTGAGGAAGAAATGGTGTTTGGAGGCAGTTCTTTGTAATGCTTAGGTCTGACCAAGCCCTCTTTGACTTCTAAAACATAAATATAAATTCATCTGAAGCATTTTTATTTTACTATCTATTTGTTAAACAAATTTGCACAACTGCCCAATTCACAAAGAGGTGGGCGGCTTACAAATTGTTCAGAATGCACCATGTAATAAAATCCCATTAAAAAGTACCATCCCTCCCCCTGGCAGCAACAGCATAATCAAATCAGCCATTATGACCACTCGCCACGGGACAAGAGTTAAACTAATATCAAAGAAATGGTGGACCAGAATCATTAAAGAAAGAATGCAAAAGGAGGGACAAATTAAATGTGAATAATAAACATTTAAATAATTTAAAAACTTTTAAAAATAATTAAACTGAATTGTTGAGTTGTCCTGCGATGAATTGTCCCATGCTGGATCGGACACAGGAAGTTGGCCATGGCAGTTTGGCCATGCCATGGCACATTGTCCCATTCTACTCCATCTCATTCGTAGTCCATGGGTCTGGTGAAAACCACATTTTTAAGGTGTTTTGGAAAAGCAACAGGGAGAAGACCCTCTGAACAGGTTCACTATTTGCTCTGAAAGGCTCATACATTATTTTATAGAAAAATAGAATAGAAAACAGAATACATACAAAAAAAATTATAAATGACAAAGCATATGGTGTTGACTCATAAAATATTCCTATGCCTGTTTTAGTAGTTGCCATTAAAAAAGGAAGGAAATCTGGAAGAGCAGTGCAACAGTTTAAAAGTGAAAATACATTCCAATTCTTCTCTTTAAAAGATTGTACCATGTTTCTCACAAAATAAGGCTGGGCCTTATTTCTTTTTGAGCCCCGAAAAAACGGCTAGGATGTCTTTTCAGGGATGAATTAATTTCTTCCTCCCCCTCGCACACCAGCGCCATCTCCAACAACAGCATCTGAGTTGCTCCCACTTTTCCCCCTGTCCCTGTAACAACAGGAAAAAAAAAGATTTTGAGGTACCGGGGAGCACCGCACGCTGCGTTTTGGTTTAATCCCAAGCGGCTGGGTGGGCGTGAGAAGAGCCGAGTGAGTGTCTCTGCTGCTACTACCCTTGGTGCTCTAGCCTTGGGCTCTGCAAGTTTGTTAAAGTCCCGGTGCGCAGTCTGTTCCTGCATTCCAAGCACCCAGCCAAGCTGCAGCTGTCCCTCTCTCCCCAGTGCTGTCTCTAATAACAGCGGCAGCAGCGGCGGGAACCGTGGAAGCGTTTTAGCCACTTCTCGGGTGGGGGAGCCGCCTCCGTAACTTCCACGGTTTCCGCCACTGCTGCTTCTGTTATTGGAGACGGCACTGGCGAGAGAGGGACAGCTGCAGCTCGGCCTGGGCGCTTGGAATGCAGGAATGGGCTGTGCACCGGGACTTTTGCAAACTTGCAGAGCCTGAGGCTGGAGCACCAAGGGTAGCAGCAGCAGAAACACTTGCTCGGCTCTTCTCATGCCCACCCAGCCACTCAGGATTAAACCAAAAGGCAGTGCGCGGTGCTCCCAGGTACTTCAAAATCTTTTCTTTCCCTGTTCTTATGGGGGAAGAACGGGAGCGACTCAGATGCTGTTGTTAGAGACGGCGCTGGCGAGAGAGGCACAAGCACCGGTGGGAACCGTGGAAGCTACGGAGACCTGAGAAGCAGCTGAAACACTGCCGGACATCCACCCCAATGTTGCCCGCCTGCTGACCCAGGTAAGGGAGGGGTAAGGGAGCCCTCCGTGCTCCACCATGATGTTAGGAGCGGCTGATGGTGAGGCATAGCTGCCCATGGGGCACTCCTAATGGCAAGTTCCCCCCTGCCTTCCCCCCCCCAATTTCACATGTTTTAAACTAGGCCTAAATTTGGGGGGAGGGGCTTAATTTCATTTTNACATCTGGGGGAGAGGGGGGGAAATAGGGTCACAAGTGAATGTAAATTATGTATGCCAGAATTGGCTTCATACAGGGCAGTGCCAGTATGTCGCCTCTAATGAATCCTTTGAAGTTTTTTGAAGTTTGGCTTGAGAATCATGATTTAATTACAGCGATTGCTGGAATTCTGACACATAGTTAAAAACACATAATGTGAAAGTTCTTAACATTTTATGAAGTTTTTATAAAGGCCAGTGATAATGAAAGCAAATTGTTTTTGTGACATCCAGAACAGATGGTGCTGTTCTTTCTCATAGGGCAATTAGTCACAATGGGTGGAAAGGCCCCTGCCCAGTCCCTGGCTGTTTCTGAGAGTAGCAGCCTATATTCTCTGTAACTGAAAATGTTATCCATGTCTATCAAATTTCCTGTCCACTTGAAGGCACAACATGCAAGAGAAATTCTTTGACAGTGTTGTGACATGTTCCCTGTAAAAAGGCAAGAGATTCTAAACCAGGCAAGTTGGATGGCTCATATGCCAGGTAAGGAGTGAGTCGGCAGGGAGGGGAGGGGCCAGCCAGTGGAACGATTTGCCAGGTTCTCCGAACTGAGGACAATTGTGTGTGCAGCATTTGCAAGAAATCATCAGCTGTGCTGCCTGGACAGCTGACAAGCACTGCGCTCAGGTACGCAGCCTTTGAAAATCCTCGTTTCCTGCTTTTTCAACCTCAGCTGTGCCGTTCAGCTGAGGAGGGAAAAGCAGGGAATAAAGGACAGCCTAGAGCCCGGGCAGGCAGGTGGGCCAAACAGCGAACCAGTTCGGTGTCAGCTGCTGTTTGCAGCTACAGGTTCTATAGAACCGGGCTGAACCAGTAGCATCCCACCCCTGATCTGTAATAGCCTAAAAGCATTTCTCCCCCCATACTTTTTTCTGTCAGTATGAATTACTGGTTTTTTTCCATATTACTTCTCAAGCATTTGTTATAGTGCTACCACCTTCAAAATATCCAGCACCCAATAAGTGCAGTAAATTCAGTTTTACTTGCTCTCTCTCCAACAGTTTCATTTTCAAAAGATTCTGTAAATGTATCCGACAATAGTTCCTTTGTTTCTTTGTCTGGAAAAGGAGGGAGCATTCCTGAGAGAACTTCAATATCTGGAAACTTTAAGGGGACAAAAGACAAAAGCAGGAAATGTACTTTCTGACAAAAATACTGCTAAAACAAAATAATGGAGTCATTTTATACATTTAGAAGGACAAAAACAAGAGACTAACTTAATGAAGCTTACAGACTATGATGTGATTTTCTTTTTCTTTTCATCTGTTGGTCCTTGACCATATTTTAGTGATAAAAAATTCTCCTAAAAACTGTGATGTAGTTAGAAAACTGCAAATCCATAGATCAACACCATAAAATTTATTTTCATATTAAATGTACACAAAATGTAATTCAGCTCCTCCTTTTCCTCAGTTTTTTTGAAGTATCTTTATTTAAATTGTAAAGAAACTTTATAAATATTCACTATGGCCTCAAACAGGGAATCCCCAAATGTAAGAATGCATTAAGACTAGCTTAAATATAAGCGAAAATATAGCTAAAATAAGAATCAAAGACTAAAGTGACCCAGTGCTATTTTAAAGGCTACATAAAATAAACACCTTCACCTGAAAATTAAAACCATGGCCCAGGAGACCAGGACAGATGACAATTTTATGCTCCATTTTTTTAGTACTTAACATCTTTTTAGACTCCAAAATATTTGGCATTAGAGTTCTTCTGTTGGTACATGGGAATAACTGGTCTATAACTCTTCAAGGTATTCTAGACCGTTTTGTAGGTCAATGGTTAAGTCACTAAAAATCATATCCAACTTTTAATGACTTAACTGCTTTACAGAAAGGTTTCCTTGAACAAATTTAACCTGACTCATGTTTCATAACTTGCTTACCTCTTTTTGAAGAAGTTGCATTCCAAATTCAGACTTGAAATAGGGAGGGATCATTTTGTACCTCAACCTCATAAGACAATTCTTTCCATCCTCAACTTCCTGCCTGAAGAATTTTTAAATGGGAGGAAAACAGAAATATCTATAGCAATATAATGGCTTCACATTATTTTATAATTCATTCAGGGATTATTAATGCATGCTACTGGTTTAAAACAGACAACTTAGATGGGTTTATATATCTTTATTATTTTCTCAATTTTGCTAAAATTAATAAAGAGAAAGGACTACTGAATGAGCCTTATGCATACATATAGTAGATTTGTAAAGTTTATTCTGTTTATATAATAATTATTTTTTTTATCATGCTAGAAGTTATTTCGCCCACTCTGGTAGTCAGTAAATTTTAAAAAATACTGATTCACAAGGAACTGAGAGAATGGCAAACTGTTTGCTTTTTTTCATGTGTAATTCTCTTTCTCACTTATAGAAATATAATTTTCAGTTGCAATATGCTTTTTTTTCCTGGCAATACATTACCGAAAATTAAATGAATAAAAAATCATTTCCCAGATCATAAAAGGCCCGTAGTACCCTACCCATTTTATAGAGTACAGGAAAGCAGGTGAAGTGAGATACAGGGAGCGAGAAGGCTTCCAGGATGTAACTGAATTAAAGCCTTTCTGTTTCAATTAATACTACTTATTCTTTTTATTTTGGTATGTCACTGATATTATGCAAATTACTAATAAGTCCTCCCATTTGTGTATGCATATATGTACATATAAAGAAACAAGTTGTGTAAGCTCAAAGAAGAAAACAAAGGCCTTCTTTACTGGTTCTGTCCAAGAGCATGTTAACATAATGAAAATATAAACCTGCTCACAATGTAAACTTTTAAGAAGTCTTGGAAATACCATATTAAGTACATAGCTAAAGGAGTGGGAATTATCCCATTGAGGAAGCTAGTAGTAATTGCTTAGATTAAGTTAAATAAAATTAATACTATAGAAAATAAAGGAAAGGAGGGGAAAATACTATGGAGAATAAAGGAAACAATATAAAAAACAGAAACTTTCCTATATTTATCCTGGAGAAGGGGATATGGAGAAGAGAATTCTTGGTTCAAATAGGTGAACATGATGGAAATGACAAAGAAACAGTTACCAGCTAACCATCTGAAAAAACTAAGAGTATCAGCTGAAAGCTTGCTTCAGAAGATAGTAGATTTTGATTTGTTAGAAATATTAGAGGAAACCTTACAAGGATCTTATAGCAACATCCTATAAAAAACAGGATGAACTAGGACATTGAGTAGATTATTTTGAAGTTGATTTCCTATTCTGATTCTCTCTTCTCAAATCTTTGCAGAGCAAGAGCATGAAACTCTGGAATTCTGGTCAGAGTTATTGCTAATAGTACTTAAATGATAAGACAGGTTCCAGACATTTATACTAGAAATATCTGTCTGATTTAAAATCTTCAGACTTCAGAAATTTTTTCCCCACCTACTGCTTCTGTTTATAGCTTCTAAATCATATCCTGAAACTAATGCATCATTACCTGGCCTGCGCTAATTTGGTCTGCCAGCCAGAAATCTTCATGGGTTTGTCATGGCTGCACAAAAGAAAATGAAACATTTCATAAAATTCAGTGTTATTTAAGAAGCATTCCATTTGATTTTATATATGACATGACATATGGCTCCATTTCATATGATAAAATCCAATCATATGGTTCTATTTCAAGGCACCTGCGACAATCTCATTGCAGCCACACTAGAAGTAGTTAGATATTAGCTCCCTTAAACAGATACACCTCTATCATATTGTGACTCAGTGGCACCATATTATGGTGATTTTATAATAGTTTTACCTTAATTTATTGTCTCTTATTGTATTGTACACATATTTTACTTGCATACATACATGCATATATACATATATGTATAAATATAATATGTATATATATATAAAGCTAATGCTTTACTTAAAATTATGTTTGTATATATAATGTGTTTTATAAGTTGTATATCAGTGATTTCATGACTTCTATAGATGCCATACATTAAATAAACAAACAAATAAATAAATATTGCTCTATCAACAGAAGTGTCAGGATTCAGCTGATGGAATATGCTCTTTTCTTCTGCAGTTTGCAGGTCAAAATATTTTTCCCCAAAATGTTCCAATCCTTTAGAGCAGTTCCTCAACCTTTCTGTCTTTGCAGACTGTGGGAGGGGGAGAGGATGGTTCCTTGTGAGCAGCAGGCCCACACATACTCACATGCAGTTACATTTGTGCATTATGCACAAGTGGTGGGCACACACATTTGCTGCTCATGAAAATGGAGCTGCGCATACATCCACACACATCCACTACTTAGGCGGCAGAACCAGGTCATGTTCAGTATCAGGTCATGGTCTGCAAGTTGGGAAGCTCTGCTTTAGAGTAACTTCTGAAAATTGGTGATGAAATGGAGACAAAAAACCCCCTTGCTACAGTAACATATATCTTCTACCATAATATTGGATTGTACCAAGTGTGAAATTAAATGAAGTAAACTGTCAATGAAAGAACAAACAATACATGAAATAACAGTGTTACTTTAAAAGCTAATGACTACTATAATTGGTAATTTGCTTACTCAATATTTGTTAAACGATGCATCGGAATTAGGGCATCCAGAAAGAGTTTTAAACTAACATTTTTAAAACCTAAATTTATTGGAATTTTTCAAAGCTCTCATCACCCATGTAAGAACTTGTACCTAAGGATCAAAGATGACAATATGAATTCCATTTGACTCAGTATTCCAGCAAACAATAATTATGGCATTGGTCAACCAGGGCGTAGGCACTGCTTATGTAAAACTTGCTACAATCAATATAAGAAAAAACAATGGCAATAATTTGCCTTAAGGATCTTAAAGTAGAAATCAGCATAGAATGAGGTATACAACAAGGCAATACAATATCACCTATCCTTTTCTCAGTCTGTCTTGAAGAAGTATTTTGCAAACTTGATTGGACAAAAGATGGAATAAAAATCAATGGCATCTTTTTAAATCACTTAAGATTTGCAGATGATGTTGTTCTCTTTTCACAAGACTCAGAAGAACTACAAAGACACACACAAAAGCTACACAAAGCAGGAGAACCATTTAGCTTAAAAATAAACATGAAAAAGAGCTAAGTTATGTTTAATAAATTCATCAAAAAAGAAAGTTTTATAGGTATCTTTAGAAGAACTAGACATAGTAGACTACTACATATACCTTGCCCAATGGATCTCAATGGAAGGTGATACAACAAAGGAAATTGAATGGCATGTTAAATGTGGTTGGCAGGCATTCAGCACGCCAAGCATAATTTTCAAGAACAACTTCCCTCTATGCCTGAAGGGAAAATTTTTCGAATATGCCGGTGAAACATGGACACTAATCTCACAATCAAGACAAAAGCTACAAATGGTGCAAATAGCCATGGAAATGCTCAGCATTACAAGACAGGATAGAAAGACCTGCACATGGATTAGACAACAAACAAAAGTATATGATACCATCAAGCGAGTAAAAGAATTGGAACGGAAATGAGCTGGTCACATAGCAAGAAGAATCAATGGCAGGTGGACCAAGGCAGTCATCGACAGGATCCCATTTGATAAAAAACATCCACAAGAGACCTAAAACAAGATGAATCAATGATACCAGCAAGTACTGTGGGCACAATTCACAAAAGAAAACTCAGGACTGTATTGGTTGGAAACTTGCAGAAGAGGCCTTCATCTTGCAGTGGATGGGCAATGGCTAAAATGATGATGATGATGATGATGATGATGATGATGATAATGATGATGGTAATGATGGTGATATTGAAGTTGTTAAATTGTGGGCAAAAGAAAACGCGGGAGGATCCGACCATTTAAGTTTCTTTATTACATCATTCAGAACAAAGAACAGCCGCCACAACAGCTCCTTTTTTACCCCAGGCTGCTACGACTGCAACCAGTGACAGTTCTTCAATTTCCTGCCACCACGGCTCAACCAATCAGGGCATATATGTAAATATCAGTAATCTGAGTGTTTCAGATACCAATATGTCCAAGAGAAGAGAGCTCAGTTCATGAACAACACCAGAAAAATCTTTGAAGAATTCCTTCACTAACCTCACGTTTTATAAAATACTACAGTGTTTTAATTATGTATTTTTTACCGAAGTTATTTCTGGTCTGCAAGACATATTGTGATGAAATGTAGCTCAGTGACACAGGAGGAAGGAGTGCTTTCTCAGACAGCAAAGAGACAGTGGAGCATGGAATCTCTAGTTTGCAGGAAGAGGCCGAAGGTGGACGCCCCTAGAGATTCACAGACTACATCTAGTAGTTATGTAGGTGGTTGTTTTAGTCTGGTAAGTCAGGCCCAGTCAAGAATGACACATGAAGTTACTTCTGAATAGCCTTTTTTATTGTGTTCACTTGTAGACAAAAATCTTGGCAGGCTAAAGCAATTACCAGCATAACTATTAGATACACTGTGAATTGCTAGGGGTAAGTCCGCCTTCACCCTTGATTCCAAGCTCTGCTGTCTCTTTGCTCTCTGAGAAAGAGCCCCTGTCCTGTGACTCTGCGCTACATTTCACCACACATATCCAGGAATACAATAATAAGAAAACCATTGCTATAACTTTTGGAAATGTTTCTTGCACCAAATTCTCTTACCTCATCCTCATCATTTTCCAATAATCTTCCGTTTGCTTTGACAATACTTCCTGTGATGAACTTGGCATCTTTGATATCATTGCCTGCTCATACAGTACAGATATTGGAGCTGCAAATTCATGAAAAAAAATAACAAAAACCAACCTTAGATTTGTTGCCATTTTTCACTTCAAGTCTGCATTCACTGCTTTTAGTGAATAGTCCTGGATCTATCCCATCCATTTCCCAAGTGGAATGGGACATCTCAGTGCTGCCATCTCAGCACTGCCATCTTGCAAAGGCCATGTCGCCAGGGGCATCTCTGAGCTGTCATCTCAGTGTGGGACATTGCCAGGGGAAACTTGCTATGGGATAACTTGATAAGCCTCCTGCAGCAGGTCCCTTTGTGGAGGAGGGGCGTTGTAAAGGCAGGCAAGGAAACCTTTGCCATGGGTTTGGAGAAGGGAGGTGAAAGCTGGGCTAAGCAGGAGTCATTGACAGTTGCCAGACAACTGTCACCATCCCTGCTTGCCTCTCTCCCCATCTGGGACCCATCAAGGTCTAGCACAGCATGACAAAAGAGAAGTCCACAATGCCAAGACTGGCATAGAGACATGCTCCAGTGAGGATCTGCAGGGAAAAAGGGATGGGCAGGATGTGCTTCTTGAGCATGGGCTACACCAAGGCAGGCAGGATGTGCTTCTCTCACACAGACAGCACAACACCAAGACTGATACAGATGCCACTCTCTCTTGAGGAGAAAGGAATGGACAGGATGTGCCTGTCATGTGTGGACAGCACAACACTGAGACTGGAACACAGGACACCCTCCCACAAGGACCCATGGAGAAAAAGGAACTTGGGTGGGAGGCCTCCTCAGTGGGTGGGTAGCACATGGGATGTGATGCTACAGAAGAGATGCCAAGTTGTCCTGTGTAAGTTTTCAATGGTGATTTGTTCCATTCTGAAGTGGCCATGGCAACATGTCCGTGGCAAGATGGCGGTGCCGAGATGTCATAGACCCTTCACAAAACAATGTGTTCACAGGAATTTTGGTTTACAAAGAAGTTCTAATCAGAATATGAGTACCAATGGCCCCTAGATATGGCAATCATTGTTTCTCAAACAGGGAACATGATGAGAATCATTGGTTGTATTCCATCTGAATATATTTTGAGTAGTATTCAACTCCTGCTATCTAAATACTGCTAAAACTCTCATTCCTATAACTTTGATTAGGAGAAGTGCATCATAGGGCAACAATTTTTGAATCAAGGTACCTCAAACAGACTAATTTACAGAATGTATCCAAAATCTGGGACCAATGATTTCTGTGGAAGTAAAATTTGGCAAATTTTATGACATAAACATTACCATAAAATGGTTTAGGACATACTACAAAATGTCACAAAACACTTCTTCTGTTGATGTTTGATTGTGCTATACATTCAAACCCGACCTATTTTCAAGACAGATATATCACTGGATGTATTCCAACCTTTCCACAGAATGTAGTAAATTTACAAATTCTTTCATTTTGTTTAAAGCATTGAGAATTATAATAAGATTATATCTCAAAAGAGTGATTCAATGGGTCGCAGGTTTGTTTACTGGCAATGTAAAATGTAAACACTGGGCTACCATAATAAATTGTGACTTCTTAAGTTTTGCCCAAATCAATGCTCAACCTAGAGAATATGGTCAAATGGTTTAACTGACAGAGCCATAGAACTGCCTGGTTTTCCTCTACCAGTCTCTTCCTTCAATAATCTGAGCAAAAGAATGTATGCTCTCAGAGTTGCCATTTTCAATCTACAATGGAACTCAAATTAGGGCTTCCCGAGTAACACTTGCACTGGAATGCAGTTGGGCAGCAAATGAAGATATGAAGATGCATGAAGAAGCCAAGGGATGGCAGGTACCATACATAAAGCAAGCAAAGAGATTTGCTAAATACTGCCTTCTTCCCCCTGCTGCAAACCACTTGTTTGTCACAACAGAAATCCTTTAGAATCTGTCTGGCTTCTTGAATAGATTGTGACAGGTTTGAGCATTGATATGTGAGGTATAAAGCATCTTATGAACATAATATGAAGAGAACAAATGAAGAGCCAAGGCTTCCAACTACTATGAAGAGAATTTCCTATCAGGCAGTCTACAGAAGTACACATGAATTATTGTCTTAGGATACCAGCCAGGTCTGGACTGGACAATTGCAAACAGTTATGCAAATTGTATACATAAAAATACATATATACATACACATATTGTATGTAGGTATGTGTATGCATTTATAAATATATAAACAGTTTAGAATCAATTGCTGTTAATTTAGATACACGCTGTAAACTTCTAAAACTTACTGATTTATGCTCAGATACTTCTTGATTTCAAGAAAAAGCTCAAATGATTTTAACTATGCTAGGATCCTGAAACTCACTTTCCAAAGAGATTGATTTTGTAATACTTTGAAATGCCAAATTAAAATTTCACACTCATCCCAGCATTTTAATAAATGTACTGCAAATTTCAAAGCTGAACATTTACAAGATTTCCTGAATAGTTTCCAGGATACTTATTTGTAAATAATTGTTAATGATTCTGTATCCTTTTTGAATGACACACAGTGTTAGAATTTGAAAAAGACTAACAAAATGGGAGGAAATATTGTACAGAATGTGAATAATCATTAACTCCAGAAGGGAATATTTAAAAACTTTGAACATTAAATTCTTACCTTTACTACAAAAGTCTGAGGATTCTTCAAGACTGGGAAAAGACTGCAATAAACATAAATAGAAGATCTCTTGAGTCAGTTCATGTAAATCGACTATGGGACAAATTGGAAAGCTTATTTTTTTGCTAGGCATCTGATGGCACTTATTAAAATGTTGCATGATAATGCCTATATCCAATTAGGCTTAAAAACCAAGTCTGCTTTTTCCCCCTACTTCCCAGACTGTTAAATAAGGGAATATTTTAGCTCTCTTGCTATTTAATTTTTATGTCAATGATATGGTAGAAAGAACACCTTTGTGGTTAGATGGAGAGTCTCTAAATCTGATAAATTGTTGTGGCCCGATAGCGGCCAGTGCAGCTGGCAGCAGATTCAGACAGTGAGGAGCATGGGGAGGAGCATGGGCCAGTCCTGGAGTCTGGGGAAAGCTCTGATGAGTGCTCTGCATTGGAGGCAGAGATAGGGCTGTCTGACAGTTATCAGCTGCCTTCGGAGTCAAACATCAGTGAGGCAGAAGAACAGCTAGAGCCTGTTCCCAGTGTGCAAATGCGCAGTTGCCAGATGAAGGAAGAAAACATGCAGCCACATAGAAAAGAAGCACCATCAAATGTCCCTTAAAAAGTAATACAATCAAATGCTTCATGACAGATAGAAAAATACCCCAAAACTTCCTAGGAAAAAAAAGACAAGTGCTGGTGATAGGAGATTAAATTCTCAAGGGAACAGAACTGCCATCTGTAGACCAGAAAGTCTATCCAGAGAGGTATGTTGTCTTCCTGGAGCTAAAATCAAAGATGTGGCTGAGAACCTAACCAAAATAATAAAACCCACAGACTACTACCCCTTTCTATTACTACATGTAGGGACAAATTACACAAAAAAGGACTTTGAAAACATATTGAATGATTATGAGCAGCTAGGCAAGAAAGCCAGGGACTTAGGTGCACAAGTAGTTTTTTCACCTGTCCTGCCAACGAAAAGGACAACTTCCGATAAGAGAACAAAGAATTCTAGAAGTGAACCACTGGCTACTTTGGATTCCTAGACCATGGTCTGTACTATCTCCATGAGGGCTTCTGGCAAGAGATGGGTTCCACCTCACAAAGATTGGGAAGAATGTTTTCAAAAACTGGCTCAACTTATCAGGAGGCTTTAAACTAAAATTGATGGGGGAGGGTGACCAATCTTTAGGCTCTCCAGGACCTAATTCCAAGCAAAAACACCTAGAAAGCAACTCAAATAATGAAAGAGGGATAGGAAGGAAGACAAACTCAAACACCACAATAAGAGAAGCATACCTAGCGTCAGACATAAAGATCTCAAGTGCCTACGTACAAATGCGCAAAGTCTGGGGAACAAACAGGGTGAATTTGAACTACTAATACATGAAACCCATGACTGGAACATACTGATAGAAGGATACAAACTGTTCAAAAAAAATCCAGACCCCATAAAGTTGCACTGTATGTAAAGGACCACTATATTGCTACAGAAATGCATGAAACCAAAGACGAAAACTTTCTAGAATGTATATGGGTCAATATAAAAGAAAAAAAGCATGACATGGCGATAGGTGTATACTATAGGCCACCCAATCAAATAGAAAAAATAGATGTCCCTTTTGCCAACCAACTAACTAATATATGTAGGAAAAACATTACAATAGCAATGTGGAACTTCAATTACTCTGATATCAATTGGAAAACTAATTCTGCACCAAATGAGAAATCAAATAGCGTTATAAAAATATGTTGAGACTCTAGAAAAAGCACAGAGAAGAGTAACCAGGATGATTAGGGGACTGGAGACTAAGGCATATGAAGAATGGTTACAGGAACTGGGCATGGCTAGTCTAGTGAAGAGAAGGACCCGGGGAGCCATGATAGCAGTGTTCCAATATTTGAGGGGCTGCCACAGAGAGGAAGGGATCAAGCTATTTTTTTAAAGCACCCAAAGGCCAGACAAGGAATAATGGATGCAAACTGAACAAGGAGAGATTTAACTTGGAAATAAGGAGAAATTTTCTGACAGTGAGAACAATCAACCAACTGAACAGCTTGCCTTTGGAAGTTGTGGGAGCGCCATCACTTGAAACTTTCAAGAAGAGATTGGATTGTCATTTAGTCAGAAATGGTGTACTGTCTTCTGTTCGGGCAGGGGGGTTGGACTAGATGACCTACAAGGTCCCTTCCAACTCTGTTAATCTGTAATCTGTAAAGGAACAGCTGAGGAACAAGGGCCATCTTGGGAGTAAAGCCACAGGTGGATGGTAAATGGCCCCTCCTCTAGAGTATAAAAGAGGAGTGAAAGGAGAGTGGGACTTTGCAGGAAACAATTAGTTCATTCCAGCATGCTTGCCAAGTATTGCAGAGTCTGAAAGATATAGGCCTGGCCCCTCTCCAAGCCTGATAAACCCTATAATGAAAGACTATTGGCCAGGACTTTGTTGGAGAGGAAATTCATTATAAATCAAATAAAAGGGATTTATTGGGACAAGGATTTGGCTTCATGCTGTTGGGGGAAGCCTAGGTCAGAACATAAATAAAAATAAATAAAACTCACAAAATCTGCCATCACAGATCTGGATAGTAAACCTACTGCATTATTTTTTTACACAGATGATAAGTGATTACCTAAACATGAAGGGCATATGAGTCCTATTGATAATGTGCTGGTTATTAACTATCAAAAAACAAGAAATATCGCCTGTTCAAAGTGATCCTCTGAATACAGACTTAGGATGGCAAAATAATGATACTGTAATTGAATAAATTAAAACTTTTAATTTTAATTAACTTTTCTATCTTGCAATGAAATATGTCCATACTACAGGCACTTTTAGGGCTCAATGTCAATAATCAAAAGAGAAAGTTCTAAGAAGTATAATAGCTGCCATTTTAAGGCTTTTCCATTAAAAAAAGAAATATGTACTGGGTAGACTAAAAGCTTTTGAGGTCAATAATGAAGTTATCTTATGGCTTCTAAATGCATGCAATATATAAGGATATAGAGTTGTTATAAGTCATTATAAATAAGTGCATAGAGTCATTAGAACATATTCAACCAAGATTTCTAAGCCTTCAGCTAAGCATAGAATGTGAATGCAAATTGAGTATATTACCTAATTTTTTACAATTCAAGTCATTTGATTGTTGTTTATCGCCTCCAAGATAAATTCCAGTTTTTTGGTGGAAATAACTTAGATACTGTGGATTTACACATAATGTACTAATCTCAGTCAATCAATCAATCAATCAACAGCTGCTTCCACCCCTCCAAATTCTATAAATGGAGCTGGATGAATGGAAGATCATCTGGAAGCACCATACGGCTGTATGACAGATAGAAACAATTCTAAGACATCCAGATGAAAATATAGGAAGCGCTGCAGTTAATCAGTGCAACATAAAAATTGGCAAAAATGAAGTCAAAATTGACATGATTGATAGATCACTGTATAATGTTATGCTTCTCTTTTGTAAAAATGAAGCAAGATAATCGTGCAATATTAAATCTTCAGTTAAAGAAAATGTAACGTTACCTATAGTTACCTTGGCTTTTCATTTTTAAAAATTAATCTTTAATCCTTATTTTGCATAAGAACAACAATGGAACAATAGTCTGAATCCTCCCCAAAGTCTATAAAGATTCATAGGACAATAAACTCATAGTACTATAACAGTATCCGCAAAAAGTGTTATATCGATGAAAAGCCCCAGGTTTGGGAGATTTTGGAAGCATCAAGAGGATGTAATTTATCATAGCAAATGATTTTATGAAGGTCTCGAATTTTGCCTAGTTGAAGGATACTGACGCAAGATATAATAAGACTGCTCAGGGCTTTGTGCTAGTCCAAGTAACAAAAACATTGAAAGATTTATTTGAATCTATGGAACATACATTTGCTTGGAAGATTAAATTTCTGTTTAATCATTAAATGTCACTAGTAAGTTTCTTACTACATTTAGCATCCATTAACTGCCCTATTGCACTTTTCATGATTTCATTGACAACTGAACACGCTGGTTTTTATTTCATTTCATTCTTTGCAACTTTTCCTCTGAAATTTTGCTCGCAACAAGTTTATAATTTACATTTTCATGTAACTTGCTTTAAAAAAGCACACAGAAAGCTTAAAAAATGAACAACTCTCCTTCCATAAAAACAATTATTTCCTTTTGAATTTTGTCTTATTTGTATGTCAGTTTCACAAAAGTACTCCCACTTCCCCCAAGCATAAGAACATTTTATTTGTTCATTATTATGTATTTCTTTGAGTATACCTTTCTTTGTACTCATGAAACATTTAAGGCAGTTGAATACTTCTGGAGCATTCACCATATATAAATACCAGTTCCATAAGAGCTGCTCTTATTATTACTTGATGATGATGATACTATCTTAATCTTAAATTGGAAGGATGGAAATTCTGAAATATTAGTGTAATCTGTAATTTTAGAATGTTGTTGAGAAATAAAGAACTTATTATGAATCATGGTGGCAAAGCGGTTAGAGTGCAGTGCTGCAGGCTACTTCTGCTGATCGACTGCAATTTGGCAGTTCAAATCTCACCAGACTCAAGGTTGACTCAGCCTTCCATCCTTCTGAGGTTGGTAAAATGAGGACCCAAATTATTGGGGGCAATATGCTGACTCTGTAAACTGCAATTCTCTGACATAGAAACTCATAATTTAAAGATGCCTCGTATAAAAAGCCAGCATCAATATGCATGTAATTTGTATGTAATTTTAAAAGAATATTAATGTATGATTAGAATTTTTTCAAACTTTTTGTACTATGTACTTAGAACTAGAATGGAAAATCAGAATCAAGCAAGGCATAATTCAGTAGTTGGGGTATAATTATAAACTATGATTTGTTACAACAAAGTAATTAAGAAAATAACAAATCATAGTTTATAATTATACACATGACTTCAGAATGAGCTAACTACTGCTGTAACAATAATATGATTGTTATAGTTGTTCTTTCTTTTGTATAAGTGCATAAACCTAGATAATTTAAATTATTTAAGAATTAGTAAGGAGCTAAAATTCAACAGCAGAAGGCTTCCATTTTACTAGAAGAGGCTGGACTGATTGTTTTTTCTTATGGTGAGAAGTTGGCTTTGGAGGATTTAAATAGTTGAAAGTGGGATTATGAAAATGTTTTCTGCTAAAAAAATCTGGCTTCAAAATAATATGCTTCAAACTCTGAAGTACTATTTCAAAAAGATAGAAACCTGACTGAAAGTCCAATGGGCTTATTTCTGGGCAGTTTCTGGCCAAATAAGCCTTGGTCTAATTATTTGGTCTCCTGATGTTTCACCAGCAACTCTTGCTGGCATCTTCAGAAATGAAAGCACTCATTGGCACTGGGTTGACATTGGGCATGAAAATCTTCACCCACTTATTGAAAGTATTGCAAAACTTTTCAGTGATTAAACAAATAATCTGCACTTATGTTGTTACCTAGTTTGGGTAAGGAAACATCTACAACAAAACAACCAAGCTCAGAGAGCACCAAAAATAGCTTATTTTAACCCTGAGCTACAAATATTCTCCGTTATTGGTAACAAATCATCTGTTTCACATCTGAAACAGAAATTTCTGATTCAGGTTTAAAACATTCCACTCAAATCATGCCATTTGCATTTGTCCATCAATAACCCTTGGTTGGGGGGGCATTCATCCATCAATAACCCTTGGTTGGGAGGGCAGCAAACAGTGTTGTGGGACAGAAGCCATGTGTTGCCTGTCAACAGTAGTTTCCACTTTCACCCCAACTGGAACTGTAAAAAAGTCACAAGGAAAGAAGTACATTTCGCACCATAACCAGCTTGAGAAGATCTGCTGCATTTTTCTTTTCCTGTTCTGTTCTTGGTTCTTTAATCATTCTTTCTTCCATCTCATCTTCTTGCTTAATGATTTTGTCAATGTATTCCTAACAATGTAATAAATAAGACATGATACTTGATCAATTCCTGTTAATTCATTTCTTTAAATAGATTTGTAAATACAGACCAAATTTTCACATATTAATAGCTTATATATTATTTAATATATATATATTTCATTACCTTCCCAAGGGGGGGGGGTGTTCCCCAAGCTTGAATTCTCTAATTTGATTCTTTGTAGAGCTCCCTAAGGATAATTTCCAATGAACTAAATTTTCCAGAGACAGCTGGGTAAATTACTTTTGAGTAAGCATATTTTATCAGTGTAACTAATGGTAGATATGAAAACTAATATTAAGTAAATGAATGTTCCATTTCAATAACCTTGCCAAATTTTACTGAATGTTATAATAGTGTGAATTGAGGAAGTTAGTACAAGATGTCTATCAAGTTGATAATTATATGAAGGGAAATATCACACATTAGTAATATCTAAAGTTGTATTTTCATTCATGGTCCTGAAGCATGTTCCTTTTGCCAGATCTATTTGGGTGAGCAGAAACAATTAATATGATCTGCTGTGCATTGACCATCTCTCTTTTTATGCCTTCTTGTTTTTCTTCATATCTCATATCTCACTTGCTCTCAACTACATTATAACAGTTTGTTGTCAAAATTGTTTGGGGAGAAAATCACAAGGCGTTTTAGAGTTTTGAACATCTTTTAAATACAAATTTTGTATTTCTGCATCCTTCCAGAATAATTTGAGTGTTAAAAAATCAATGCTTGATTTTTATGGTGAACCAATACATCCAAAGTCATAAGCACAAATTATATTCTGCTAATAGAGGAAATAAATATATGAGAAAACAAAGAAATTATGTTGAATTTTTGGAATATCTACACACACTTTTATCCATGCCTAAATCTTACTATCTGTCCCAAATATATGCTCATCTCTGTTCTTATATTTCAGCAAATTCCACCTTATCTTCCATTTGCCCTATTGTCACACACCAAAGCTGCCTTCCTTTGTTCTGTTCACCAGACTCCAGCTCCTTACATTAATCTGGCATTCTTCCCACCTTTCACCATTTCATATACATTATGGTTTAAATATCAGTAGTTTCTCCCTTTACTCACAAAAACAAATCATTTCTTATTTTTAAGGGATACATGAGTCACCTATTTACATATTGGCAAACTTCACTTTACCTTGACAGAAGATTGCAATTTGTATCTTAATTCATCACTGACTGGCTCATACTGGATTAGTCGACGAATTTGGAGAATATTTGGACATTTTTTTATAGGTGCAGGAGAAACCGCTAATTCTTTGAACTCAATGCATAGGCCTTTCCATGCATGCATTCCAAATGGAGGGCCAGGAGTCTTTCTCTGAATCCAGATGACAAAGGAAAAAGGAGAGGGATAATTCTATTGAACTGTCTTCAGTGGTGGGATTCAGCCAGTTCACACCACTCTGGGAGAACCGGTTGTTAAGTTTCTGAGCAGTTTGGTGAACTGGTTGTTGGAAGAAATCAATAGGGCAGAGAACCGGTTGTTAAATTATTTGAATCTCACCTCTGATTTTCTTCTACATAAAATGTTCAGTAACTGCATATGATCAAATCAAATGTCAGCCAGAGACAGGGATGCTTGCTACTTACAGAACAGGAATGATATTTCAATGTAAGTAAATTTAGAAAACTGAAATTACAACCAGTCCTCACCTACTGCAATAATGGGATTGGCAAATTTATTGCTAAGTGGCACAATAATTAAGCATGATATCCTGTGACTACACCAATGGCAGTTCCAGTTGTGATAGTTAAGTGAAGCACCACAGTTTGTAATTTGCAACGTCATGTGACCACAACTTATGGCTTCTTGTATGCTTTCTTTGCTTAATGAAAGCTAGCTGTTAAGGTTACAAATGATGATCAATAGCTATAGCACTTAGATCAATAGCAATAGTGCTCATGTGACAATGCGGTTGCCACAACTTTGAGGACTGGTTGTATTTCTCCATTTTCAGCATCATTGTAAATTTGAACAGTCAGTGAACAAGTGGTTCGTATGCAAGGACGACCTGTACTGCTTTCAAGACCAAGATTGTTATATGATGTTATCATCATGAGTACATTAAAATGTGTTTTATAAATAGCTCAATAAATGTAAACAGTGGTTCTTGGAAGATAAATAAAGAATCAGACACCACTAATAAGAAGGACTGTATTCTTCTTGTTTTCTTCTTTCTCTTATATGCAATTTCATTACTAATGAAATGAAAGAAAACAAATTGCTGCATATTTCTATGATTTTTTCTTTGTTCTTGTAAATTAGAATATGATTAAAATTCTGAATTTGTCAGAAACTAATACTTTGTTTATTTAACTTATTAAGCTTCTTAGCCAACCTGATGCCAATGAAATTGGCAGAAGCATCCATGGATATGGTGACAACCGACAAGATGATGGAGTGGGATATCATAGTACAATCCTCATCCTTGATGAGGATGAGGATTGTATCACATGTGCATGCATGTGATATTAACATATACACAAAAGGTGAAATACTCAGATCAAAATATCACACTCGCTATCATGAAGACAGACATATCCCTAGAGGTGCAACTGGAAACAGGGCTTAAAAGACCAAAAGTGAAAAGAAAATGTAGTGTTACTTAAAAGATCAAAAATGTCACATCATAGTTAAATATTTAAAGAAACAGGCATGAAATCTATTTACCTCAAAAGGAGGAAAGTTTTCCCAATCTCTGGACTGGAGATTATAAGGAACTATGGTGTCAGAGTCTTTTTTCATTATCCATTGAGATACTTCAGTCAAAGGGCAAAGAACAGTAATGCTTAGGATACCTGTTTTGAAAGATGAGAGAAAATTTAGGAATACAAAAGTAATCAGATAGCTGCTTGTACTGTGGAATATTTGCATGAGGCTACTTCTCCCTATTAATAGAAATAAATAATATAAATAAGTTTTAAACTCAAGATCAATATGTGCTCCCAGTTCAGAAACTAATAGTTTTTCAGTACCACTCCACCCTTTTCAAGCCTTAAAAAATACATAGTATGGAAAAGCATGGTTGTAAACTAGATTTTAATACTATCTGGTATTAAAACTACTTGGATAGTATTCTGTGCTACAAAATACATATAGTACAAAAATATTTGTAGTTTTATTTTTCTAAACATCACCTAAAACAAATAGAAGGCTCTTAGAAAAGTGTCAAATATCCATAATTACATCTCAGAACTTTTTCAAAATACTCATGTAACCACAGCAACCACAGCATATATTTCTGTAATATTAAAAAACAATATTTGAAAATAATGTAACATAAAGGTGAAGGATTACGAAGTCTTGCTAAAACTAATTTCAGTCCCAAAGAGTTCAACTTAAACATGGAAATGTTATTGTCAAGCTTGGAAATCAGAAAACCTAGACAGTTCAAATGAATATAACGATATATTGCCAAGCTCTCAACAAGAATCTGAACTATTAACAACCAAAGCAAATTAATGGTGGATAAAAGTAAATAAAATTCAAGATGGACTGGACTTAGATCTCTTGTGAGCCCAGAGACTTGAGACTTTTCCCTCGGGCTCAGCCTAGTCATCTCCTATAAGTTGCACTAAATATTACTAATATACACTGTACAGCAAATTGGAACGTTTAATAAAAATGCTAAAAGTAATTTTGAAACTAGCACATGAATTGTTCTTAAATGCATACATACATTTACAACAAAACTTCATCTGTGTCTATTCAAAGGAACCCTGCTTTAAGGTTTGCTTATTAACATGCCAAAATCAAATTCTGAAATTAATCTGAGAAATAAGAGACATCTCTGTGAAACTCCTACCTGGACATTCTTGTACTGCTTCCCGAAGAACAGTTATAGTGGGGTGACCGTATGCTATTGCCAGATATTCTTCTGTATCTTTCGTACGGAGGAGTTCAGTTCCTGAGCCATCCGCATGGACAATGAAGAATCTAGATCATCAGCCCCACAAATGAGATCAATTCAATTATGCAAAGCAATTAAAAACATCCATACAAACTCTTTGACATATACAATTAAGCCCATAGCATTTTTGCACAACATACCTGGGTGCATGTTCCCCATATATCATAGGAGTCTGACTTTCTGTTGGTTCAATTACTTTGCTCTCAATATCAACAGAAGGAATGAATGTAGATGTGCTACCATCAGCCATGACCTGCAAAACAAAAGAAATACTTTTTCTTAATTATCCTTTCCCAAGTTCTGCATACCATCCAGAGAAGAAAGTTAATAAGAGTTGGGGAATGAGACAAAGGCCTAATCAGTCAATTTTGTGTCTGATGTGGAATTAGTTGCCAGAACCAGCTCACAAATAGTTGTCAAAGAGGTATGTGGCTGTTGCTGAGTGGGGGAGATGCAAAAAAGTTGTTTCTTTCCAATGTTCCTCCAGTGCTAATAGATAATACTAAAATTATTTTAAAAAAAGAAAAGAAATCAAGCTGCCAGTGCAGAGCACAATATATCAATTCTGAAATTTCTGGAATGAGATTATCTCAAGTAATTTTGGCCTGGGTATATTAATTGTCTATATTTCAGATTCATAATTTGATGAAATATCAATTATGGCCTAGGGGAAATGAACTTTTGATTATACATGAGCAAAGTGTATCCTTCAGAAAAAAATACTCATTTGCATGATATTCAAATTAAGCATTTTTAAATATATCACAATTTATAGTTAATAAGAATTTTAAAAACAAATTACATAGAAAAAAAGCATTAAATAATTTGAGCATTAATATTTCCATTTTACCTTGAAAATATTTCCTGAAATGTCTGTCATCTCACAGACAATCTTGGAATTGTGTTTCATAATATATTTCCCTAGATGCTGGTTCTCATCACTGGATATCAGTTCACTATCATTTTTTTCAAATGCCTCTGGCGAGTAAATTGCAGAGTAATTTTCATCGATGAAGAGGGAACCTTTGTTTATGGGTAAAATCTACCACAATAATAAAGGAAGACATTTAGAAAACATAACTCAGACTTTAATGCTTCAGAGGTCTTTAATATTTGTAACTAGTGAGCAAATTTGCGATGTACGGAATAACAGAATAACAGAGTTGGAAGGGACCTTCGAGGTCTGCTCAAATGGGAAACTCTTTATCATTTCAGACAAGTGGCTGTCCAGTCTCTTCTTAAAAGCTTCCAGCGATAAAGTACCCACATCTTCTCTTGGCAAGACATTCCACTGATTAATTGTTCTGTCAGTAAATGTCTCCTTAGTTGTAGGTTGTTTCTCTCCTTGATTCATTTCCATCCATTGTGTCTTGTCCTGCTTTCAGGTGCTTTGGAGAATAGATTGACTCACTTTTACTTGTGGCAGCCCCTCAGATATTGGAACACTTCTCTCATGCCACCCCTAATCCTTCTTTTCATTAAACTAGACATACCCAAATTCTGCAACCCTTCTTCATTTGTTTTAGTTTCCAATCCCTTAATCATTGGTGGTATTCAGCAGGTTCTGACCAGTTCTGGAGAACTGGTAGCAGAAATTTTGAATAGTTCAGAGAACTGGCAAANGTGGTATTCAGCAGGTTCTGACCAGTTCTGGAGAACTGGTAGCAGAAATTTTGAATAGTTCAGAGAACTGGCAAATGCCACCTGACTGGCCCCACCACCAACTATTCTCCGCCTCCCAAGTCCCAGCTGATTGTCTAGGTCTTCTTTTGTTGTCCTGCACAGGAGAATGAAGCTGGAAAGCAAGTTAGTGGGGTGGGGAGGGAATGGGATTTTGCCATAACACCTCCCCCAGGAGTGGGGTGGGAATGGAGATTTTACAGTATCCTTTCCCTGCCATGCCTACCAAACCATGCCGCGCCCACCAAGCCATGCCCACAGAACTAGTAGTAACAATTTTTGAATTCCACCACTGCCCTTAATCATCTTTGTTGCTCTTCTTTGCACTCTTTCCAGAGTGCATAATATTCAAAAGAATATCATGGATGTGTGATAGAACTATTACAATGATGTGCACCCTTAGTCATCAAATATCATTTTTTTAAAAGGTGCACTAGGAAGCCTAAAGGAAATATAAAGAATTTGTGAATTTATGGAGAACAAGATTATGGCATCTGAGTTTTACCATGCAAAACTATTAGTTTGTACTTACTTTTATGCATCTGTTTCAAATGTATGGGGTTCAGAAAAAAGTAATGTCATCAAGATATTAAGTACCAAATAAAAAAAATATCTAATTCACAGCAGGAAACTGGTGAAACTCAGAGAAAGATTCAACATATTACACAAGAATAAGCAAACAAAACATACCAGGTCAAAACAAAACCATTGGCAAAACATACACGCAAAAACACGCAAGTCAGCTAAAATGAAAAGAAGGAAAAACTTCCATTTAAATACACTATACAGATACAATATAAATATCCATTATATATTCCTTCTAGCTGTCTTCAAAGCATTCTTGCAAATAAAGACTGTGTTGGAGGCTATCATACCTCCTCCTTGTATGGCATTTAAAAAGAAATGTAGTATTATAAGAGGAGTATATCTATAAAGCACTATAGGAAGCCTGACTGCAGTCAGGAGTGATTACTTATTTGGTATAATTGTCACTCCTTTTGTATGTGTGCTTTTCTACTTCTAGAGTAATCATTTCATCAGCATTAGTTTCAAAAGCTGCATATTAATTGCTTTGCGTAGCAATGGTTAGTTTGGTTTATTTAAATTGGAAGCACTGAAATAAATAGAACACTGAGATAAAAGGAGTTTGAAGCCCAACAGATCTTAATTTCCAACTAACCTGGTATGTTCCTTGTGGCTTGGATATAATTGAAGTGCCATCAGCAAAAATGGCACAACAAGTGCTGTCCTCAGAGTTTGTTAGGACTGTTGCAAAGTGTGGGTTTTCAATACGCATACATTTCACCTTCCTTGTGATAGTTTGAGAGTAACTGTCTATGAAAGAAAAACCAACTCATGTTAAAAAAGCATTTACCAATATCAAAGAATGTATGTTTGTGGAAGAAGACAAAAGTTTTCTCTCAAAAATCTTATCCCTCTTTGGACTATAATTCAAATGATCAAGAATTATTGGAGTCCATCGTTTGGAGAGAAATATTGTGATGAAATGATGTTTTTGGAGAACTTCTCATTTGTTCAACTTAGGAATAAGAGTATGCATAGGTGGCTGAGGAGGTGCAGCCTGAGCATAGTGGGTGGGTGGGGGGCGGGGGGGCTGCTGCTGCTGCTGTGAGGGTGGCCAGATGGCTGGGGAGATATGGAGTGTGCAGTTTTAAAAATAGAAACAGGTAATCACCAAATTTTATGATTGCTTAGGATAATTTTAAAACATATATTTAGAACTTTTGTGATCCATTCTACAAATGTACTTTTACCACCATTAAGAGAACTTAGATCTTAGAACAGAGAAAATATTAAAGATGCCACTGTACATTTTAACCTTGATTTTATCATTATAAAAACAGTACCCTGTCAACATGTTTCACTGAGAAAAAATTTAACATCCCTTCATCTGTAGACTATGCCCCAACATATCTTGAAGGAAGTTTTTGTAAGCTCCCTGTCAAACAACTCCTCTCTCCTTTTAGTGCTGGTCAAGTGGAGGACGTTATCTATTATAGTTTCCATAGCCTATTTACAATGAGATCAGGGTCAAATGGTAAATGAACTCAAGGGCTCTGACCTTGAAAAACTGAATTATCTCCTTGTAAATGTGCTTCCATCTGTCAGCAAACAAGTAGCTACTTCTGCTCTACTGTCATTTAAATTTAAGTTCATAGTTGTAACTTTTGGCTTTATTTCACTGTAACCTTTTTATATCTAAGACTTACGTTATTCTATTGTATAGTTTTATACTTTTATTGTTATTTTATTGTATTTTATGGTATTCTTGTGTTATGATATATGGTTACAACAATCTTTCTTATTACTTACTATATATAGGATTGGATCATTGTATATACAATATGAAAGAAAAAAATAATTAGAATTCCCTGAACTTTAATATACATTATTGGGACCTATACTTTGTTTGTCTCTTTCTTGTTTAGCATTTGTATCCATAAGGTATTGAGAAGAGAACTATATTTTAAAGATATGAACCTCATGTGCAATCATATATGTAAATTATTTGGCATCTGACAATTTATGTATCATGGATATATCAAGTTTGAGCATTGTGGAGAATACATAATGTATGAATAAAAAAATGGAACACCAAATAAAAATTCTAAATTGAAGAAGTGTATTCATTTTCAGCCTTCATGTGGTTCTTTATAAATGTAAAATATAAAGTGTCAAATGTGATTCTATGTGGTAAAAGTTTAATCTGTTGTTCAAAATATGGTATAATATTTTATTGTTTTGTAGTATATTTCATTTTTGTATGTTTTTCCTTTATTTTGTTCTGTATTTATAGGAGCAAAACAAACAGGAAGTTTTTTGCCCACCATTAGGTTCTGCATGTTGCAAATAAATTGGAGAATCTGATCATCATAAATGTTGGACAACAGCATAATACGAAGAAAGTAACTATGAAGAACCGTAATAGCTGTAGCTCTCAATGTGATTTATTTATGCATCACACTGCAAGAATAAGTGAAAAGCCAGGAATTTTTCTTGTTAACCAATCGTAGATATAGCCTCAATTTTAGATGAAGAAAGAAATATATAAAGAAATGAACTAACTGCACTTAATCACTGAAATGTGATTAAACTCATATTTTTAGAAATATAATAAAGTAATAAAAAATTAAATCCACATTGATGTATTATTAACTAGCAATGATACCTGCTTCTTCACTCTCACTGGAAGAAACAATTTCTACACAATCCTGGAAGAGGGTGCTTATTCTGGTGCCATCAGCATGATCTACTATTCGGGATCCATCTGTTTTCTCCACCATTAATACTTTGTCTTCTCTCATTAGCATTATCTAGAATATCAATTTATTAATGAAATGTTACAAATGGATTAAATGCTCAGCAAACATGTCAGAATGCTTTAATACAAACATTGGAAATGTGGATTTGATTTTTTACTTTCTGAAAATGGATTGTATCATTTATAAAGGCATCAAATAGTACCGTTCCATTAACTGGATCAGTGGCCTGGTAAGACAAGAGTGGTTTCAGATCAAGCTTTTCGGTTCCCTTGGTACCTATCTGAATGCCTAATGGGGTAGTTGTTATCCAAGTGCCAGCAAAGGCATCAGTAGATTGTTCAGGTTCAGGCACAGGTTCTTCAGCAATTGTTTCAATAGTTTCATTTTTTCCTGCAAGCAAACCTTTAGTATTTTTTCCTAGAAAATCAGGAGAAAATGAGATTTATTCATACACTGGGATAACAATATAAGTACTTCATTATGTGAAGGACAGCTAAAGTGCCAGCATGTATTTTTCCAGTTGACTATCTAACCACAAAATGTGGACATTAGAAGACTTACTCCTTCATCGCTACTCTTTGATTGTCAAAAGACAGAACTGTTTTTCAGTAAACCTACCAAGTCTTGAAGACAAGGATACAGACACAAAAATTGTTTGTAAGAAAAATCATAACCAGATATTTTCAGCTCCATGGAATCCTATGGCTCCATGATAGATCAAGAGCAAAATAATAATAATTTTTCACAGACAATTTAGATTCTGATCTCGAAGTCTTTGACTTCCATACTGAAGATGGACTTTTAAGCAGGTATTTGTTTCCAAGGTTTCTTAAGGGATTTGGGATTTTTTTTTAGCCTTTCAGATGTCAGCCTATTTCTTGGGGAAAAATAATATTGGATAAATGAATCTTACTGCTGTATGAGGATATGTGACATTATTTTTATAGAGGCACAAAAATTGAACATGGTTCTTTGCATTATGGATTGCACAGCCTATCCTACAGAACAATGTGATGTAATATATTACATAAAGTGCTATAATTATGCAACATTATATTATTTTACCCGATAACATTTATTAGTTTGTTTGTTTGACTTCTTCAACTTCAACTTCTTCCTCAGTCCTGAGCTATGTGACTTACTGCTTTTTTTCATGGTTGTCTCCGGAGTGGGTGTGATCTCTGTATGAGGTGTGCTGGGTGCAGGTGGAGGTGGGATCACAGGGCCAGAATCTGGACTCCTAATCACTGTGCCATCAGCAAAGAGTATCTTAAAAACAGGAAAGCAAAATGCGATGTTAATCAGCTATAAATATATGCAGTACAGCAATACAATACTAGGTTCAGATTAAAAAATGACCAAAACATGTAAAAAACTCAGGTAAGTTTTATATTTGGATTAAACATTTCTACAGACTTAAATTTACATTTGAATGAAACAGCTCTATAGATTTCATCAATAGGTCCCTTCCAACTCTGTTATTCTGTTAAATCTCTCCTCAACAATTAAACTTCCTCAGTGGCCACATTTCATCCTGAAAAATGACTGAAACCATTTGGAAACATTAGCAAAGCACAGTGGCTTCTCCGTATTCATCTAAGCTAAGAGAAAACTAATTAATACAGAAAAAAACATACCATGTAAGGATATATATTCATACATAGGTAATACCTTATTATTTGTGGTGAAGTCTATTTAATTCAGGTTTTATGATTCAGTCTGAATTTAACTCAGTAACAAAAAGTGAATTTATAATTAATGCTAAATGAATATACCTGAGTGGATCCATCTATCATATACTTTACAACAGTCCCTTGTCGTGTTATTACTCTGGATAGTTCTTGCTCTATTGGTTTCTTCACTGTTTTGTGAAGTTGTGACTGTTTTACTTTTTGTGGATAGCTCTGCCTAATAAATATTTCAAAAGGAGATTCCTTGTCCACATAGTTATCCTCTGTTTCCATCTTAGACTTGCTGTCCCTGGCAGTCTCATTCCTGATGGTAAAATCTGCTCCAGATTCAACACTGGCTGTGGCATTGATTGTCTTGTTTCCATTGTCTTTAGCTAGGGGCTCGTGCTGAGTCTGCTTTTCTTTGCTGTACTCTGTTTCGATTTCTTCCAGCTTGACTTCACCTGATTTAGTCTCATCTGTTTTGCTTTCTTCATCATCATTCTTGTCTTTCTCTCCTTTTTCCTCACCTTTTACATATCAAAACCATTTTGTTAGTCAGTTACAAAGATTACAATAACAGTAGTATATGGAAACTTGTGGATCTTACTGATGTTATAAAAAGTTAAACCTGGAAACCCAGTAACAACATATAAATATTGACCCAAATGTATGCTTATACCTCATGGTATGAAAAGTCAGTCAGAGAGGAAAGGCAGTAGTTCAAATGTTTTAAATGTAAACACTACAAATGCTCTATTCATATCTATTTTAATCCTGCAAATTAATATTTTACCATTAGTGCCATTAGCTCTATTTGTTACCATAAATTGAATAGAATGTCATCATAGTAAAATCAACCTCAAGTCTTTTCAGTAACAGGAATGCTAGTATCAAATGAAGTCCAATTACTACTCAACATTTCTCAGTCTTAAATCTGCAATATGAAGAAGTATCTCAGAAATAGTTTTTTACTGAAAGTCTTAGTTATATTTCGAAGTAAGTTTACGTGGATGAAATCTTCATTTAAAAGCCATCAGGAAAACTGATGCATCGAAGATTGAAAAAGTGCTTCACATTTTTTAAAAGTTCCTTGGGTAGTTGCACAATTAGGTAAACTATGGAATGTATATATGCTGTAAAAATAAAATGGATGTGAATTTTTTTTAATTGCAGAGAAAACTGTCCCAGACCAGAATTCTGTCTGATTTACAAGATAAAATGTTTTTTTTTCCTGATTCACATATCTTTAGCTGTAAATTCATTCTAGCTAAATTGGGGTACCTTTAGAGCTTTAATAGAAAATATTTCACCATCCCCACATAGCTGAACTAAAAATATGTCACCATTCCTACACAGTTGAACTAAAAACTGAGTAGATCCCGGTTCATCATAAGTTTACTATATTTCCTGCTTGCCTTCAATTTGCTTACTAAAGGATATTTTAGTCACTAAAGCTAACAGTGTTGTTTCTTTTTGTGTGGAACTCAAAAGCTTTCCGTACTCAAGATGTAACATAAGAGCTTTTATTATCTAACCCTAACATTACCTAACATTAACTGCACAACTGCTTTTGTAAAAAAATGTTTATTCAACTAACCTGAGAATTTTTGACCAATAAAGGAAAGTACCAATCCATTGGGAGAAGACACATTCAAAGTATTGAAAACACGAGTTTCAGGAACAGCTTGGGTTTGGATTGGCTCATTTCTTTCTGTCTATAGTATGCAAAAGAAGCAGAAAATGCTAATGTATTTAAAAACATTTCAGCTCTCCACAGTGGTTAATAGTTTTAATGATTAATAAAATAGTGCACTAGTACATAAAATCTCTTTGGAAAGTTTTTGCCAAGTGTTAATTTAATTTTAGCATTAGCAAAGGTAATTAAGTATTTTTATAATTATTTTCGATTGGTTTTAGATTCTGTGTGTGACAAATTGCTTGCCATAATATCTAAGTATTTTTTTTAAAGTATTTACTGTAACTTGGTGTGGTTGCTTGGCTGCAAAGCACAGACCATTTCCAGCTTATTTATATTTATTTATTTGTATCCCACTTTTTATTATTTTTACAAATAACTCAAGGGGGGAAACATATCCAACATATCTTCTTCCTTTTATTTTCCCCACAACATGTTTCTTAAAAACTCCTGCTTCCTCAGTCACTGGGAATTCTTGGTAGGAAAATCTGATTTTTGTTTAGTGAACAAAAGTTTAGTTAGTAGAGAGCAAAGAAAGCTCAAAAAGTTAATGTACACTTGTGGTTAGCAATTTTATTTATTTAATTCTAGATATTAGCACTCAAACTGACAAGGAGTTATTGGCAACAAATAGATCTTTAACTTGGTTGGCTAAGAGCAAAATTATTTTTCAATTTGAATAATTTCTGCCAAAAATTATTTCTGAGTGTGACCTAATTTTCAAGAACGGCCTATACTAGAGACAGATTTGAATTGTTGGATTTCATGGTCACATATGGGCACTTCCGCCATCTTCCATATGATGAAAAGACATGTATACGCATTGCCCAGCTATCAAAAAGATATTGTTCTTGTTCTGTTTGATAGTCAACTATATGCCCCTCTTAGGGTTAGATACTTAACATCCCTACTTGAAATTCAAAGCCTGCTGGGATTTGAATTGCAGATTGTCTTATTTCCTCCTGGATTCTAATCTATACATCGTGAACAAAACTGCTACATTTATGACTAAGACGGTTGACCAAAGGACTTGTTATATTGAACAGATAGAGGTACCCTGTAAAGGTGATGTATTTACCTGAATATTGAGTCTGAGAATTTAACACATAAGTATTTTGTCACTGTATCTCCTTTTGTTTATTTTGCATTGGACTTATATCCTGTATTTTATTTTGATTTTATATTTGATACAGTTGTAAGACTAATAAAACAATAAATTATCTGTCTACTAAAACCTATATGTTTCCCTTGACTAAGGGAATGAACCAGGGGTGGGATTCAAAATGTTTAACAACCAGTTCTGTGGGCATGGCTAGGTGGGTGTGGCTAGGTGGGCGTGGCCATGTGACTGGATGGGTGTGATGGCCATGGCGTTTCTTCTTCTTATCTTTCTATCCTTCTTCTTTTTTCTTCTATCTTCTTACTTCTTCTTTCTTCTTTCTTGCTTTCTTCTTCTTCTTCTTCTTCTTCTTCTTCTCTCTCTCCTCTTCTCCTTCTTACCATTTCTTACTTCTTCAATCCTTCTTATGTTAGTTGTCTTTGATCATTGCACCCCTCGTACAATGAAAAATCAAAACCATCTTCACTTGCCATCTTCCCTCCTTCTCCTTCTCTCTCTCTCCTCCTTCTTCTTTCTTTAGTTTAGTTTTAAGTTTATTGTCGATTGCACTTAAAAAACAAACATCAAACATCATCTCTCAGTGCCAATTCTTCCTTCCTCCTCCACTCCTCCTTCTTTGCAGCCACCCCTCCCCTGTTTTTTTTTGTTTGCCTCCTGAGCCTCAGGGAAGCCTCCTGGGGGTGTTTTTGCTCCCACAAATCAAGCTTTCCTGAGGCCCAAGAGGCAAAAAAAAGGAGCGTGGTGAGGCACGCAGTATCTCCCTTCATGTCCTAACCGTGCACCCCGTTTTGTCTCCTGGCCTGAAGGGAGCCTTCGGGTTGAAGCAGAGACAGCCGAGGGGGATCCCAGAACAGCTGATCATCAGAACAGCTTGATCATCAGGGAGGGGGGAAAGGAAGTGAACTGGGGAGGGAGGTGGCAGGCAGAGAAGGGTGGGGTGGGGCCAGCCAGGGGCACAATTTGCTGGTTCTCCGAACTGCATGGAATTGTAACAACCGGTTCTATAGAACCGGTCTGAACCTGTACAATCCCACCCCTGGAAGGAACTCAAGACCAGTTTTCCTCCTCTCTGTTGCAGATCAAACACAGTGATCCCAAATTCCCAACCTCCAAATATAGTGGTAAAATTTGATCAGAGGATTTGCTCATGACCCAGACCCAGGGTAAAGCTTGGAATTAATTTTTCCTAGGCTGAAAGAGTACAACTATTTACCAGAGAGCAATGATCTATGGACTCATACAATTTTGTATTCTGGGTCATTTTTAAAGTACCAATATCTTCTATAGATTCTGATGTTAAGCTGAAATTGAACAAGGTCTTCTTAAGCTTCTGCAGGTATTAAATTTCTGTCTCTGCCACAATCTGGGAGCTTTAATACTCTTCTATGGTTCCCAAGATAAGTTTACAGAAACAGTAACACCCCTCTTTCAAATTGTTCTCTAAGCTACATGAAAGTAGGAGGGAAACTGCCTGGCAAATGTACACAGGAGTTAGAAAAAGATGTAAGGAACTGTAACTAATAATCTGAAGGAGGCCAAAAATATACTGTTTGCTGAATACCCTAATCTGTGATCATCAGTAATATTATTATACCAATGGGAGTATATCTTGCTTGATGCACAGACTCCATATTTAATCAGGATATCTGGAAAGAATATATTTGGAAAACAACTGGCATGGAGGGAAGTAAGTAGTGGGGTACCCCAAGATTCCATTTTAGGCCCAGTACTCTTCAATATTTTCATAAATGATCTAGATGAAGGAATACAAAGGGAACTCATCAAATTTTCAGATGACACTAGCTGGCAGGAATGAGCAACACCCCAGAAGACAAACTCAAATTCCAAAAATACCTTGACAGACTTAACACTGGGCCCTATCTAACAAAATGAAATTCAACAGTAAGGTTTTACAAGTAGGCAAGAAAAACTAACCGTATAGTTACAGACTAGGTGAAATTTGGCTTAATGCCAGTAATTGTGAGAGGCACCTTGGAGTCCGAGTGGACAATTACTTAAATACGAGCCAAATGTATGCAGCAGCAGAAAAAAAGGTCAATGCAATTCTAGGCTGCTTTAACAGAGAGATAGATCACACAATGTTCTAATACTGATTTACAAAGCCTTAGTAAGACCACCCTTGGAAGACTGCATCCAGTTCCGGTCACTACAATATAAAAAAGATGTTCAGATTCTGGAAAGAGTGCAGAGAAGGGCGATAAAGATGATTAGGGTACTGGTGACCAAAATATAAGACGAATGGTTGCAGGAATTGGGTTGCCTAGTCCAGTGAAAAGAAGGACTGGGGAGACTTGATTGGCTGCCATAAAGAAGAGGAGGGTCAAACTATTTTCCAAAACACCCAAAAGGCAAGACAAGAAACAATGAATGGAAACTAACCAAGGAAACAAGCAATTTAAAACTACCTTTTTCTCTTCTTGAACTGGAGATTCTTCAGGTGATACATTTACTGTCATACGGGAACTCACTCTGGCAGATGGTAAGGATTTGGCTGATTTCTCTTTACCTGGCTTTGCCTTTCCTGTGGCAGGAACTGCAGCAGAAGAAAAAGCCGAGGAAAGAAAAGTCGAAGTCGGCATGTTTACTGATGGGATAGCCAGAATAGTTGCCAAATAAGGATCCGTTTCTTCTGAAAGGGAAATGGTTATTTTGATGAAACAGAATGGGCATTATATACATTAAAAATGTGCATCTACTTCCAGATCAAGAAATGTCCTTTGAGTGATATGCCAGGAGCTGTATTCCAAAATAGCAATAGATGAGCCCAGACAAAATCTACACTTGATTTCATTCCCTTTATATTTAAATAAAATTGAATGCAATTAATAGAATAGCTTCCTAGGCAAGTACTTCAATTTGTTCATCTTTCATGTTAAAATTTTAAAGTGATAACAACATTTGTACTTTGGCAAACATGTTGGAAAAATATTTTAATCGGTTGAAAGGCAAATGACATTAGCTAAAGCCTTACAGTGATTCTGTGGTCTGTTTGTTTTACCAGTTATAATCTGGATGCATCTGTTTAACTCTGGACAGAAACTAGGATTGGATTTTGCTTTGATTCTGATTTTGTTTTAAAGCAGTGGCCCCAAAACTTTTGGCACCAGGAACTGGCTTCACAGAAGACATGGATGGGGAATGGGGGTAGGGGAGGACCATGCAATCTAAATCCCTCATATCTGCAATTTATAGGAGGGTTCACTCTCCTAATGCCAGATGATCTGAGATGGAGCTGAGGTTGTGATGGGGAGCAGCTGCAAACACTGTATAGATGAAGCTTTGCTCACTCACCCACTGTTCAACTCCAGCTATACAGCCCGGTTCCTAACAGGCCACAGGGTTAAGGCCCCTGGTTTAAAAGGGTTGACACCAAGAGCAAAGTTTCAGTGGAACTAACTCAGGAATGAACAGTAATTTAGATCTGGGCTGCAAAGGAACAGGACTCTTGAGAATTTGGGAAATCTTAATCAAATAGAAAAAGACTTCTGTTCCTCTTTAGCAGACATCTGAGATTAGCCCTAAATATTTCTCACAAAAAACAGGGTAGAAATACATAACCAACTTGTATTTGAATGTCTTTTGACTCTCATTTTTGCTTTGCTGCAAATTTATTCATGACAACAAATACAGAACAGAAATTCCCAGGAATTGTGTGAATTCTAAACAACATTTTTGAGAAGATGATAAAAATCCATTATGAGGTAATGGCTACTGAATAAATCATCTTTCAACATAACATAGTATAGAACAAGTGTGACACAGAATATATGAACATTTTCCTTTTCGCATGTTTTACCTGCTGCTTTTCCTGAAGCCCCATAACAACTAAAGGAAAGATGGATTTCATTTTCTAAGGTTGCAGAAAATGATCCAAATTTGCTCAGAGGTTTTCCTTGACTAAGTTTTTCTAAAATAAAGGAAAATGAATATTTATATCTGAATATTTAACAAGTATTACAAGTGTAGCTATTTCTTGATGAACTGGACACTGACTTTTGATTCCCTGACTGAAAGTTCACTAAAAAAAAGGGTAAAAAAAGCTTCTCTCAGCTGCTAGAATTCTAAATTGCTATAAGAAGGTTTATTAACAATACTGAGGTACTAAATGAAGGGAACACCAGAAATGTAATTTGATATTGGCTCACTTTTGAAGAGAAATCATTTCAGGAAGTAGTCTTGTTTTAGTAGAAGCCATTTATTTGGATACAAAGTATTATAACTACACATATTTCTGTGCAGTGCTAGTATGGAATGATTCAAGATTCTGGGTGATAGGACACAGTTTAGAGCAGGGTTTCAAGCTTGTGTCATCATGGCAGAGTCACGTGACGTATCGGGACTTTTCCCCCTTTGCTAAACTGGGCATGGGCATGGGCAGCACATGATGCATCTGGCCCATGGGCCGGGAGTTTCACAGTCTTGGCTTGGAGCATCAAGGTAAGAATCTATCACAGAAAAATTAGTGCAATAAGATAATGCTTTCAGACAGAGCCCAAAACACCTGTATTCCTTCAGTTTCCACACAAGCAAAGCTGAAGTTAATTGGTTACTTGGCAAAGCTTTCAGTGCTTTCCCTAACATTTGAGGGTTCTCTGCCTTGCCTCCCTTGTCATGCATCAGCATTCTCATGAACTTGGCTGTCCTGATTCAGATCCAGAATTCAAGTCTCAACCAGGGTGGGCAGTTCTGGGTTGGGACAAGAAACTAAACCCTAGATTAATTTCTATCTTGAGTAATTTGGCTCAGTTAGTTGACAGAAACAAGATTTCTGCATGATAGCATACAATCCAGGACCCAAGATGGAGCCACTGCAGACAGCTCACAAATTCGAGTTACTCTAAATATTAAAAACCAGATTGGGGAGGAGTTAAGTTTAAGGTGCAGAAAGTTGAAAGTGTAATGATGTGAAATAAGCTGTGCATTTGTAGAGCTATCAAGGAATCTTTCTCAACAGCTCAATTATCACTCCTCTACAGATGATAGAATGTTCTTGATTCACACATGAGAGAACATAAAAAACTAGGCAAGCCAAAAATTATGGACTGCTTTGGAATAAGTGACCTTTAATGCCAGATTCCAAAGACTTGCTCCTAAAGAGAAACTAATGCTTTTGACTGAATTGCCTTGTAGAAGCCTGACATATGTACTGTACAAGAGAGGATCCAAAATGCTCTATTGCCAGGAAAGTGAGTTCTAATCCCACTTTAAGCATGAAAACTGACTCAGTTACTTTGGACTGGTGACTCTCTCTCAACGAAACTCACTTTGCAGGGTTGTTATTGAGAGGCAAATAGAAAGAAGCATCGGGTATGTTTGTGTTTTTAGTTATAAAAATAATAAAGGCAGGATTTAAAAAATCTAAAAGCAAATGTTATGCTTCTCTGAGCATAACATTTAAAAATCATGCTTGCTAGAGAAGGAATATTTCTACCCAAAATAGTCAACAAATAGGGAAAAATAATTATCATGATAAATAACCCAAAACAATAAATGTTTTGAAGAGGCTTAAATAATGTGCTACCATTGTTTGTTCAAAAAAAGTTTCGAGTATTATATTACTAAGACTGTATCTAGGAATATGCACTGTATGGAATTTGATATAGATCTAAAGTTTTTATAAGTGAATCAAAGAAACTGCAATGAATTATGGATTTTGCTAATCAAGGGAATGGTTGCACACAAAAGATAAGCATACATTTCTGAAGCACTTTTATGAATAATGAAACCATGATTTGGTCATTTATAGTTACCCAAATGAATTTTTAAAATTATTAATATTCACTAGATTACCTGGCTTTATCTCATGTTCTTCTGGGGAACTCAAACTTCCTTCTTCACTTTTACATTCTATTAGGCTTATCTGAGGGTCTATTATATGAATGAAGAAACTGTGATTATCTTTTATCACCTTCACTTTAACTAAGGTTGACCCTAGAAAAAGAAAACAAATAAATAACTAATATCAGAATGGGCAGTCATGATTCTAATGTTAAATAATCCATACGGCAATGACATTATACAGATTGCTAGAACATTTGCTGAATCCATCTTCTGAAGTTAAATATAGCTTCCTAGTTCTTTTCTATATTAACCTATCTAGTATAATATTTAAAGTAAGATGCATATATAAGTATAACTTTCAAAAACAAAGTGAAAACAGAATTTTCTTAAAATTATATTTTAATTAAATTTATTTGTTGATACTTAAATATCCCTTTAGGACTCTTATATCAATAATTAACCTCTGTCTGGCATATTAATTTTAATTAGTGATGTGAAATCATTTTTAAATATCACTTTGTCAGAATTTAATAATTTTAAATATCAGAATTCAAAATATACATATCAAAATATCACATCTATTGAGTTATCTGTTAGTGGAGTTCCTTAAATGTATCTTTCTTTGCATTTAATTTCTTCTAATACATTTTGTGTACTTAATTAGAGTTGAGAAATATTGCTGAGATGGACATGCCAGTTTGTCACATTATTACAACTGTTCATTTTATGTTAAAGCAAATCCTCTTTAACATAGTTGGGCTATGTTATCTCACCATCAGTCCTCGCTATTTTATTCCCACAACCAGCTGACCAGATTCTTATGAGAAGCCAACAAGCAATATGTGGGCGGAATTTCATCTTCCAGCATGTTCTGCAGCAATTACTTTTGAAAAGTGTTTTGCCTGCAATGTGGAAATAATATCTAGCCTGCATGGCTATAGTATTAGTCATAGAGAGTCTTATCCTCCAATTAATTTAATTTCTGACTAAAGTTTCAGGATAATGTTTATACCGTGTGAGAAGCATATAAACATGTCAATGTCCAATAGGAAACCTTCACAATATGAAAAAAGTTACCTTTTTCAAACATTATATTTTCTGCTTGGATTTGCCCTCCATCAGTAGGGAAAAGATACTGGATTTTCCCTGAAACTTGAATGGGATTCTCACCCATATTATATCCATGAAACTAGAAGAGAACAATTATAGAACAATATATAATCAAATTAAATAGAAATAATGGAGACAACTGGGAATATCTAACAAACCAAATCAAGAAATACGGTTCCTTTTACTAAATTAAAGCTTTGAAGGACCAAATCCTGGGAATTAAAAATGAAAATAAAATCAAAATTTGGAATGGTTACCTAATTGATTTTTGTTCTTTTTGCAGATCTTTTTAAAAAAGATTATTTTTATTTTTTTACAAACATATCAGTGTGTGAACAATGTCGTACCTGAGTGGCACACATTTCAATACAAATAAATTGATATTAATCATATTTGTTCCATCGAACAAGCTTGTATAATTCTAATAATAGTACACCTCTTTGTATTAATTTATAATCTTTCATTGTTCAATTATTCATTATTTCCATGTTATTTTTATACCAATCACTCTATCTTAAATATCATATCTTTTACTGTGAATATATTTCAACATATTATCTTCATGACAATCACCCTATTTGCTTGTGCCAATCATCATATTATTTTAATATACTTAATCATACCATCTTTCATAGAATATTATCCATCATATTTATTTCATTTTTCAAATTAATAGACTTCTAATAATAATACCATTGGTTATGTTAAATTAAAATCTTTCATTGTATGCTTATTTGATTTATAATCCTCCATTATTTAATTATTCTATCTTACAACGTATTATTTTGTAGCGATCACCATATTCTACATATCATGCATTTTAATACAAATAAAATATTAATCATATTTATTACCTTTAACTAACATACACATATTACATTCATTAAATATAATTTCCCCTTTTATTACTACTCCCCCTTGTTATATAAAAATGTGTATTTTATTCATTCCCCTTTCTCTAAATCACCTCTTTCTATTCTTTTTTGTTGTTGTGCCACTATTATATTAGTTAAATTCCCCTTTCTAACCATCATCTTGTAAGGCATCCAGAAATTATCCATGATATCAATCACTCCGAGACATTTTCTCACCAATTGATTTATTTAGAAACAGATCTGGCATGTCAAAGGCAATTTCCCAAATTATTGCGTTACACAGAATCCACCTTCTCTCCTCCCTTCTCTCCTCCCATTTCTACACTTCATAAATCACGAGAACCAATTAACTGCAACTAGAATTTCTTAATCTGACATACAGACTAACCTTGAACTTTTCAACTCCTCCACCCCCCCTTCCATGAAATGTGACAGCTGAATTTTAAAGCTGACACATCTCTTATCCACCTTAAAGCTTTAATTATTCATTTTTTAGCTTGCCTCCCATATTCCTCTCTTGGGTCTTTATTTCTATCTGCTTCTCCATCTTGGCTACTCATTTTAAGTTTTTCTCCCTTCTCTTCCCTTTTCCATTGTCTAGTTTTCAGAATATCTGCTCTTACCCCTGTCTCTCTCCCATAAAAATCTTCCTGTTTCCCCAATTTATTTTTTATTTTCCTTAAGGTCCTCTCCGCTAAGCTTATATCATTTGTCCCTACTGTATTTATTATTGTCTTTTTTGTTTCCTCTTGTCCCTTTTGTCTTGTCTCTTCCATTTTTTCATCTCCTCTTTCAGATGACTCCTCCTCTTCCTGGGTGTCTTGAACACTCACTGTCTTTTGTATTGTATTTTCCAGTTTTTCATCTATATTCTCCAATCTTTCCATAATTTTCTGGCAATGTCTTGTCAGTGTCTCCCTTGTACTTTGAACTGCCAAATGCCAAATTCCAGTCCATTCTTTTTGATGAAGCATTTTGTTGAGTTTTATTGAATCTCTTTTATCCAATAGTCTAAAACCATATGTTCAAAATCCTCTCTAACAGTTCAATGTTCTTGTTTCTTTATCCCCAATTTGCCTATATCTCTGAAACGCACCTTAAATCTTTCAGCATCTCCTTAGGTCCTTATATAAATCCAATTTTATGTTGTAATCATCAAGGGTCTTTTCAGCAATATTTTCTTTCCTTCTGCGTTTAATTCTCCAATAAAGTTTTGGGAATATGCTATTCTTCCTTTGATCAGCAGGTGGCTTTCTTCACTTAAATTTCAATATTAAATTTCAATATTAATTACATTTTCCCCATTTTTTCACAATATAAAGATGATGTTAATTTTTGAGTAAATACTTCCAATGTTTCAAAATGCCTGTCCAGTAAAATGCCTGTCCAGTTTAGAAGTCCATTTTTCTATATTTTAGCCATTTTTTTTTCTATATTTTTCCCTCCAGTTCTTTCTCATTCAGTTTTAATATTTTTTTCAATGTACCAGGTTGCTGCTAGGTTAAAGATAATTGTGATGCCTTTTCCAGATTTTTTGGGGGGTTTAAAGATTTGAATAAAAAAAGATTCTTCTCATCCAGTTCCAAACACTGTTCACTAACTTTGCTGCAGCACCTTTGTTAGGTAACAGATAATCAGAATTGGAAGGGACTTTGTAGGTCATCTACTCCAGTGTTTGCTAACTGGTGGTCCGTGAGAAAATTTTGGTGGGTCAGAGAGAAATGTCACCCCCAGAACACCCCCCCCAAAGCAATTAATCCAGGCTCCGCAGGAACACAAGGCTGCATCACCCCATGGCTCGCGGGAACCCTCCCCACTCGCTCACTCCTTACCTAGCAAACTTGCCTGCTAAATTGCTATTTTTCCTTTTTCCCCCCCAGCCATCAGCTGTTCTGCTGTGCAGGGAGATTTAGATTAGCTAGAAAGCAGGAAATGTTGGATTTCTTGCTTTCTAGCTAATTTTTAGGTCTTCGGCTTTGCTTTTAAGTGGAGCCGAACCTTCCTTAGGACCGAAATTTCTATTATTCAGTGCAGGTAGCTGATAGCAGAATCATAGATCTCTAAGTGAATCTGTGATTCTGTGAGCAATTCAATCTGCCTGCCTGCTTTGGCTGATTTTGGGTAAAAGTTGCGCTTTTTTAATAAAAAAATTCAATATTTACATATATGGTATGTTGTGAGTTAATTTTGTGAGTTTGCTTGCAAGCAAATTTTATGTGACAGACTCAGGTAGCCAATGGCAGAAAGATAGATCTTTGAATCTGTGATTCTGTAAGCAACTCAATCTGCCTGCCTGCTTTGCTTAATTTTGGGTAAAAGTTGTTCTTTTTTAATTAAAAAAATCAGTATTTACATAAATATTTATAATGTTTACGTACAAGCCATGCCCAGCCAGTCACATGACCACCAAGCTACACCCATAAATTAGGTCCTGCCCAAGAACCAATTGTTAAGAAATTTGAATCCCACCCCTGCCTCTGTGTGTTTGTGTGTGTGGGTGAGAGAGAGAGAGAGGAAGAGGGGGGAGGGAGGGAGGGGGAGAGAGAGAGGTTAGGTCAGACCTCTCTCTCACCAACATCAGCAAGCCACCACCAGTCAAAATTCATATTAGTGGTCCTCGGGATTTAAAATTATGAGTTTGATGGTCCCTGAGATCCAAAAGGTTGGAGACCTCTGATCTTGTCCAACCCCTTCCCCAAGCAGAAGACCCTACACCATTTCTGACAGATGGGAGTCCAATCTCTTCTTGAAAGTCTCATGTGATGACACTCCCACAACTTCCGAGGGCAAGCTGTTCCATTGGTTTATTGTTCTCACTGTCCAAAAGTTTCTCCTTTATTTCCAGGTTAAATTCTCCTTGTTCAGTTTCCATCCATTATTCCTTGTCTGGCCTTTGGGTGCTTAAAAAAAAATAGCTTGACCCCTTCCTCTCTGTGGCAGCCCCTCAAATATTGGAACACTGCTATCATGTCTCCACTGGTCTTCTCTTCACTAGACTAGCCACCCAGTTCTTGTAACTGTTCCTCAGCTGTCCCAACTTCATGGCAGCCATCTTGGCCATCTCTTCTCTTTGTCGTGGCATAGAGGGAAAAAGCTCTGGGGCTCAACAGGAGATTGCAATCTCTCCTATGACCTCACAGAGCGCCCCTCCTTAGTTTTGCCTCCCCTGCCACATTTTTTTGAGAGTTGAAAAGTTCAAGGTTATTCTGTATGTTGTATTAAGAATTTCCAGTTGCAGTTAATTGGTTCTCATGATTTATGAAGTGTAGAAGTGGGAAGGAGAGACAAGGGATTCTGTGTAATGTGTGAAAAGCTTCACTTGGGAAGATTTGCTTTTGACATGCAGATCCTGTTTCAATATCAATGGAGAAGATAAGTCATGAAGTGATGATATCATGGATACTCTCCCAAGTCAATTTTTTTTAAAAAAAGGCTGGCTGATACCCGGAGTTCTTTTTCCTGAGATGGAGCATTTCACGATAGACCCGAGTTGGAGGTGTGGCAGGGGGAGTGTGCGAGGCCGTCCTCGTGGAGCATTAATTGAAAGCTAAAACTCTGTTGGAGTGAGGATCGATGGATGCTTCAATGGAGGGAGTAGGAGAAAGAGATTTGGGAGCTATCCGAAGCATTCAACTCAAAAAGTTTACAATCCCAGAGGTAAGCCGCAGCTGTCTGAAAGAGAATCTTCTTACCAGCTGCAAGGTATGATGGCTATTACTGTTGGAATTGGAGAGAAGAGAGACATTGGGTAGGAATTGTCTCAGAAGACACCCCAGATTACATGGAACATCATCAGGAGGCATATTTAGCTCAACAGTTCAGATTTAAAGGTGAAGGTTGGTCCTCCAGTCTGATTTGGATGGTGGAGTTGAGACCACCCATATTCAACGTACACAAGATCATGAATGGGAGACTTATACAGATGCCAAATTGGAGGAAAGCCAGAAAGAAGCATCAACTACAGTGGTATGTTGCAGCCCAAGCACGCTCTTTTCCAGAAGGAATTTTGCCCCTGCAGAGAGTTCCCTCCAGGGTGGGGGATTTTTCCGGCCAGGGTGGATTCAATGCCAGGGCAGCCAGCACCACAAGCCCTGGTCTGACAGGGGGGGTTGCCACCGAAGCAGCGATAGCAGTCTAATCCCATCCACCGCCAGGGAACGCAGGCCACCCCATCTCCTCCTAGAAATCCCACCAATTGCAGCCATCCCAACTTGAGCAGCGAGGCCACAGGGATCCCTCCTATTCAGAGGCACCACTCAGCCAGGATTCAGGGGGCATATCCCACCTACGTAAGACCACCACCGGCCTGTCCTTCATGCCAGTACAACGCTCAGGGCCTGGCATGTGCGAACCTCTGCTAATCCATACCGGAAGCTGGATGAATACCCTATTGAGGCTGTAATTCGATGGCTGCCATGAATATTTCAATTACTTCCATCAGCTGCGAATCCGATCCCTAGTTAGAACATTTTGGAGATCAATATGCAAAGAGTGCGATTGGTTTCAGCCTCTAACAATTGGGATGAATGAAGGGGATGCTCAGACTGGGTGGCAAAAATCAGCAACAACAATGGGGCCCTGATATATGATGTAAATGGATTTATTCAATTTTAAGACTTAGATTGAAATCCAGAGCATGGGGGAGGGTAGGCAGAGAATGAAGATGAAGTTAGTGAATAATGAGGGCAAGGCAAGCGACACAGTCAGAATTCATTTGGGACTTTAGAAGGGTTGGCCAAGCCACCTTATGGATTGGTCTGAAAGAATGACTTTACTAACCATATTTTAAAAAACGGCCATTGGATTTCCAGAAGTAAAGGAAGTGCCTAGTGAAATTAGGGAATCCAGAGAACTTACAATGCGTGTATGTGCATCCGCTCAGCTTATAGATGGCACAACATGCACCACAATTAGGAAACCCTTTCCATGCATCCCTGCCTAAGAGAATGTGGCTAGGAAAGTAACGCACTGACTGATCAGCTGAAGCTTGTCTCCACGCCAAACTAACCCAGGGTGCTGAAATGTTACCAATGTGGCTCAAGCTGGACTATAGAGCAGGCAGACTGTAG